>BGNK01001582.1:19020-36564 GCA_003297005.1 Symbiodinium sp. clade A Y106
GTTTCATTAGCAGTTTCGATTTTCCAAATTAACTTCATCGTAAAAAGTTTACGATGAAGTTAACTGCCGTTTTGACTTTGCCGGGGCCCAACTTTAACTATGAAGTTAGCGAACAAAAACTAACTATTCACTCCGAAGTTAACGGTCATAGTCACTTCGCATTTTCACTATTTCATAGAAATCTCCTTTTTTCTATCAAAAAGAGTGTGCCAAACAGCTGCTTCTGTAGCGGAGCATGTGCAGTGAAGGGTTGGTAACGAAGATGAACTCGCCAAGTCACTTCCTGAGTTTCGGGGTTGTCCGTTCTCAAGAGTTTAGCTCGACCTGCCCATGAACAGGGCTTCTTGCCGTCAGCGCTGCAGTGTGTGCTACAGGTCAGTACGCAGACAAGACCACGCTTCAGTGGCTTCCTGGCATGGCACCTGACAAGCAGACTGTGCTTGACGGGCTTTGCTTGAAAATGCTGTTCGACAAACTTGTGGTAGTCACCTTGCTTTGCCAGGCCTGTGTACTCCAACTGCTCCGTGCACCGCAAAGCTGGACGAGTGCCACCAAGGTTGCGCCCGCCTCTGCTCTTGGCGGGAGCTTGGGTCTTATCTGGTTTTGGGCGGCCATGTGCCTCACCTGAAATTTCTGTCGAATGAAGGATGCCTTCAGTCACGAAAGCCCGGCCAGTCCATTTGCACGAAGCATGGTGGCAGCTATTGCAATGAAGAGCGAAAGACACTTTCGTCTTGCGCGGCGTAACACTGGCCCGGAGAGTGAATGGCTGGCCATGTACAAGTCGGTCTGCAAGGGCTGCATTCAAAAGCGTCTGAACCTTCAAGGCTGTGTGTGGGCCCTTGCCCATGCGCAAGGGCTCGCAGAGCTGTGCACTTGATGTTTTGGACTTGCGCTGCGGCTGGGCCCTAGGCTGGGCCTTGGGTTGGGCCTTCGCGTCGGCTCGGCCTTAGACTGGGACTTAGCTTGGGACTTATAGGTTGGGCCTTACTGGGCGGGAGCGCTGGAGCCAGCAGTCCGACGCCGCTTGCGGGATCTTCTTGCGCATTAAACCCCCTTTTACCCGAATTGCTGCGGATTGCTGCAGTGCCGGAGCAGCATCTGCCTCCTCTTGCACGCCTGCGCAACGCTTCGGTTTGCCGGCACCACGCATATTTGGCAGGGGGGCAACCTGAAGCGCACGCGCTCATGCGGGTGCATCGTAGCCAATGTAAGGCCTTTCGCTTGTGCCTTCCAGAACACCTGCGCCGTGACTTTCTGCAAGGCGAAAGAGGCGGTAGACGCCAGCCACATTAAGGCGAAAACCCAAACGGCGGGGTAAGGTTACGTTGGCATTGGTCATGGTGATTTCTGTTTGTTCCTGGCATTTCTGCAACAGCATGGCAAGGGCAGCCTCATCTGCACTGAGAGGCCTGGCACACACGCCAGACGTGGGTCCCACCCTGCGCAACGGTGACAACACCCAAGTCGCTGAGGTCTAGCAGGTCTTCTGTGCGAGGGACATAGCGGCCAGAATCTTCATCGATGAGGCGAAGGCTCAGAGCAGGGGACTGGGAGTGGAAAAGTGAGGACTGTGCTAGAGAATGGAGAAGCGACCCTGAAGATGGCGTCTCCGTGCTGTACCAATGCACCTCGCCTGCCCAGCGCAGAAGGACAGTTGCCCAAGAAGGACAGGTAGCAGGCACCTCAGCTTCACCGACATCCACCACCCGATTGACGGTTAGAACACCCATCTCTTGCAAGTCCAGCAAAGCTTCCGTGTTGGGCACCTCGCAGCCAGAGTCTTCGTCGGTGAGGCGAAGACTTGCAGCCGCGGACTGCGCATGGAATAAAGAGGCCTGAGCAAGAGAATGGAGAACCGAGCCTGAAGTTGGCATGAACTCATGAAATGTCTCTTGGTTTGGCTCCTCATTGTATGTCAGCTTCTCTGCACAAGGGAATTTCGACTTCAGACCAAGCTTGCGGCCTCCACGGCGCTTGCGGTCCTTGACCTGATCGCTCTTCGGGGGCCCATGCTTCTGGTCGCCCCATGCTAAAGCAATGAGTAGCCGCTGCTCCCGGTTGATTGTGGCTGTTCCGCCATCGACAGGTATGATGGCAGTTGTTGCAATGAAGCTGGAAAGCAACTTTCTTCTTGCGCGGAGCAACTGTCGCGCGGATGCTGAACGGACGACCATGTGCACTGGTGCTGCCACGTCTTTCAGGGCAGCATTTATGCGGGACTGGATTTCCGCTGGGTTACTGGGGATCTTTTTGTCTAGTGATATGGGCTCGCATAACTGGCGACTTGGCTCGACCTTGGCCTTAGCGGTTGATGTGTCGACAGAACGTTGTCGCGGCTGAACGGCAGACGCTGAAGCAGGAGATGCTGAACCACGACGGGGTCGTTTGGCTTCAGGCTTCGCATCCACTTTGCCCTTGCGCTTCGTCCCGGAGCTTGCCTCCTCGCTTTTGGCGCACTTGCCTGCGCCATTCATGCTAGGCACGGAGGCGACGAGCTAGGCGGTCGAGGTAAACCTGCCGATGTCGGCGCCGCAGAATCTGGCACCTCTGGCAGCGTGGACAGTGGGAGTCCCAGGCGATGCCGGGTGCTGGCTGGCATGGCGGCCACTGTCAGCTTCAAACGAAGCACCTGCCCAGGCCGATTCGCCTCACCTTCTTGGACTCCAATTTGAAGACGCTGCGCCAAGTCAAGCAAACTTTGGACCGCGGGTTGTTTGGAGCGGAAGCCCAACCGACGTGGCAGAGCTTTGTTAAGGTCTGTCATCGTCAGGATTTCTCGGCAAGGAAACCGCTGCAGCAAGATTGCCAACGCTTCTTCGTCGTGACTGAGAGGCAGAGAAGATTGGCCGCTGCTGGCTTGTGCGCCCGCGCGGCGGGGCTGCCTGGGCATGGCAAAAGCCAAAAAACAAAAAAAATACCTAAACAAAAACAAAAAATACCTAAAAAAAATAGGATTCCTTGTCTGTTTGCCTGCCTGGCTGGCTGGCTGTCTGTCAGTTTCTGAGGTGTGCGTGTGTGTGTATATACTCTGCATACGCATGTGTGCATACATGTGTGTATGACATGGGTGCAGGCACAAATACATAGACCTTCGGGGTATTGTTGTATAGGGGGCTATTTCGGGTCGAACATTCCAGGGGTGTGTTTTGAATTGGGGTTTTCTTTTCTGCCGTATACGAGGGCCTCAAATATCAGAATAGGGTTTTAGGATAAATGACGAAACCCCAAAACCTGAAACCCTAAACCTATGGTGCGGTCATACACCAAGGCACGCCAAGGAACAGTATCGATAACTCTGTACGCAGCATGTTAACCAATCCAAAAAGGCCTTGCACTAGGCAGCATCCCCGAACATCTTGTAAACCTTTACAAAGCAGTTTAGGGTAAAGGGCACTTGTAAAACACTTTGGGGGGCTCTTATAACTTATAACCAACTGAGTGTATGTACGTCCGAAACCCTTGCATAACTCACTCCTGGTGTTTCTCAGGGCCATCCAGATTAGAACCAAAAGCCCTAAAACTCTCTCCTTAAAACCCAAACCTTGAACCCCATACTTCCATACTTTCTACTCTTCAGCCTCCCTCAACCCTAAACCCTATACCCTCCATCTTGTGCCTGCACATTCTGGTTGAACGCTTTGGTGTCATCGACAGCCTCATTCCCAACTCTCTCCTTGGAATCGCAAGGGGTTTAGGGTTTCGGGTTTAGGGTTATGCATTAGACTTTGGGCTCAGAGGCTCAAAGCGGTAACTCAGGGCCTTGACAAGCAGAATAGGGTTTGGGGTACTACAGCCATATGCCAGCACTATGATCGGGTCTATGCGGGAATAGTGTTACGAATTCTCCCAGGCCTTAAACCGTATTATGGTGTCTTTTTGGGTCCTTAGTATGGTACGGCACCTAATATTTAGGGTACCCCAAAAAGGAACCATAATTTTGACAACTACCCTAAAGGAAATACTAAACCCTAAACCTTAAACTGCAAGGGGGCCTCCGATCTCCAAAACCTTACAAACCCGCGACCCTAAATCCGAAACCTAAAACTTCAAACTCCTAAGCCCGAACACGAAACTGAAACTCCAAACTTCTAGAACTCCGAACTTCTAGACCCTAAACCCTAAACCCCAAACTTCAACCTCCTGAAACCAAAACCGTCGCTCAAGGCTCCACGTGTAGCTTCTCAGAGAGACCCAGGTGCGCCTCGACAACCTTTCACCGTCTGGTTCTTAGTAGGGAACTGGGGAACGGGTTATTGGGACTACCATAGGGGACCTTAAGGGACTATCATAGGGATCCATTCCCCAATTCCCTGCCTACTAACCAGAGACCTTTCAGTGGGTTCCGATTCTTGCGGATTGAAGGGCTTAATCTAGGAGCCTGAATAATTAGAATAGGGTTCCTTGAAATGAGTCTACAAGGGATCTATAATACGGGTGATATCATGTAAGGGCCTTGATAATTAGAACAGGGTTTTGGGGGTATATTATACTATAAATATATAAAAAGGAACCCTCAAACTAGTATAGGTAACTATTTAGGTCCCTATAGTATTCCTGTTAGGGGGCTTCAACAGGGTTAACTATCCTGAAGCATATGAAGGGTTCCTTAATATGCTTCAAGGTCCACCCTTTGTTTGAAGGGGTTTGAGTGGCAGGTTACCTAGAATCGACTTCGTAGGTATTCCCACTTCTGTAGGGAGAACTAAGTCTCGGGGTGGGAATTGTTACCACTACCAGTTTCCACCAACCCCTGTTGCAAATTATTGCGTCCCTATATCATATAACCCCAATAGTACCCAAAAAGACCTCTTAAGTAGACCTCAAGGGAACCCTATTCTAGCTGTCTAGGCCCTCATACTATCCTGCTTTCCCAGGCATTCCAAAACCCTTGAAATGAGGAGTATGTTACCCTAAACCCTAAACCCCAAAACCCCAAAACCCTAAACCCTAAACCCCTAAACCCCAAAACCCTAAACCCTAAACCCCTAAACCCCAAAACCCTAAACCCTAAACCCCTAAACCCCATTTGGGATTTGGGATTTGGGGATTTGGGGAAAACCCTAAACCCTAAACCCCTAAACCCCAAAACCCTAAACCCTAAACCCCTAAACCCCAAAACCCTAAACCCTAAACCCCTAAACCCCTAAACCCTAAACCCTAAACCCCTAAACCCCAAAACCCTAAACCCTAAACCCCTAAACCCCAAAACCCTAAACCCCAAACCCCTAAACCCCAAAACCCTAAACCCTAAACCCCTAAACCCCAAAACCCTAAACCCTAAACCCCTAAACCCCAAAACCCTAAACCCTAAACCCCTAAACCCCAAAACCCTAAACCCTAAACCCCTAAACCCCAAAACCCTAAACCCTAAACCCCTAAACCCCAAAACCCTAAACCCTAAACCCCTAAACCCCAAAACCCTAAACCCCAAACCCTAAACCCTGCCTCCAGGCGCTTGAAGACACACTCCATGTCCGACTGAAGCTGCGCCAGCAGCGAGTGCCCGTTGGTAGTAGAGGGGCCTTGTAGGGTTAGGCTTAGGGTTTAGGGTTTAGGGGTTTAGGGGCTTAGGGGTTTAGGGGCTTAGGGGTTTAGGGTCTAGGGGTTTAGGGTTTAGGTTTAGGGTGTAGGGTTTAGGGTTTAGGGTTAGGGGTTTAGGGTGTAGGGGTTTAGGGTTTAGGGGTTTAGGGTTTAGGGGTTTAGGGTGTAGGGGTTTAGTGTTTAGGGTCAGACTGTATCAATACGCTTCGTGTGCTACCCTTTCACCTAACCGCCTAAACCTAAACAGTGTACTACGTCTACCAAGAAGGAGATCATAAACCCTTTAAACCATGTTAGCTGACGAGCCAAACCCTAAACCGTAAACCCCAAACCCCTAAACCCCGAAACCCCTGAACCCTAAACCCCTAAACCCCTAAATCCCAAATCCTAAACCCTCTCTTCTTCTATAGCCGGCCCCAAGGAAGTTCAAGCTTTTTCAGACAGACCAAATAGGCCAGAAACTTCGAAGTTCTCCGGTTGGTTACCTAAGAACGGTTTAGGGGTTTAGGGTTTAGGGTTTAGGGGTTTAGGGGTTTAGGGGTTTAGGGGTTTAGGGTTTAGGGGTTAGGGTTTAGGGGTTTAGGGTTTCGGGGTTAGGGTTTAGGGGTTTAGGGGTTTAGGGGTTTAGGGTTTAGGGTTTAGGGCCTAAACCTTACACCCTATACCCGAACCCCGACAACCGAGATTATACACCTGGGAGTTTCCGAAAATAGGGTATCCTAAAATAGCACCCTTTGAATAGAAGAATCCTTATCATAGGTACCCCCAAAATAAAATACCCCCATTTTCGAAAACCCCCCTATAGAACCCAAATAAAAAACCTCAGACGAACCGCCAGGGGCCCTCCCAAACCGAGATTATACACCTGAAGTCAGGACAGTTTGCCCGTACAGGCACTGGCGTTCTTCGAAGGCATCTCCAACTCCTCCCCACATGGGGTTTTCAATAAAGGTTTGGGGTTTTAGGGATAGGGTTGAGGTTTTACTAAGTTTAACAGGGTCCAGCCTAAACCCTACTAAACCCGAAACCCTGAACCCTAAATCTAAGCCCTAAACCCGGCTTTCGGGTTCAGGGTTTCAGAAGGCTTTGCAAGGGTTTTAAATGAGTTTACGAGGTTTGGTATGGATCGTCATAGGTTCATTGATGTGGCTTTTTTTGAAGGTCCAAGTATCCATTTAAATAGTATGACTTTGTCCCAAAATCCATACACTGAAATGGTTTTGGGGACGTAAGACCTACTTTTTGGGTACTTGCCCCAGGTGTCCAAGTACCTGATCATCATACACTCTTCAAAATCCCAACCTGCATAACTACTATCCTAAAACCGAGTCTTGGGGTTGGACCCTTATGGTGTTGAGTTTTATAGAGAGTCTTATAAGGGTTTACAAGGTGTTATAAGCTAGCTTTTGCCAGCGATATACCTACAAGAGCTGAAAAACCCAATAACAGTTCAGAACATGATGATGATAGCCACGGATCGCCATAATGGAATAAGAACAGCAGTAGCAATAATGGTAGTGCTAACCATGTATGTGTGTTTAATGTATGTCTGCATGTAGCTAGCTAGTTACAGTAGGTAGGTAAGTAGGTAGGCAGGGAGGTATGTAGGTAGATATGTTGTCAACGCACTTCTAGGTGCGAAACTAATGCCTTGGCACCCGAAGACTCTACATGGCCAAAAGCCTTATATGATATGGTCTTTGGGCCCAAAAGCCTCACTATATGAGTCCTTAGAGCCTAGGGTTCTCTATGACTCATGTACCTACATACATAAAAGCAACTCCTACTATAGAGACGCTACTGTCGTACTGAGGACCTGTGGGTAGCATAGCCGCAGGCCCGATACTATTCAGGATAGTATAGGGGTCTTAATGATTGGAGAGGGTTTTGCGTAGATTCTGCAATATTCAGGAAAAAGAACAAACAACATAGCATTGGTAATTAAGGCCCATAAAGTACTACGAAAACGTTCCGTCTGCACGCCAAGCCTCGACGGATACGATCCTTAGATTTGGCTCACGGGTGTCCGGACAACGGCGGCTGTCACGATTGATGTCACGACATGGCTTCTCTTACTCTTTCCCTAAGGGTCCACGTGCCGAATAGTCATATACTCTCCCAAAGATTGAACTACACAATTAGTACGCTAAGCCCAAATACCTTCTTGTTGGGTCCTGAGGACCCTGAGGATTTTGGTTGCCTGGAAAATTAATATCAGGAGGCCCCCCACTCCGGCCCACTGTTCAGCTTACAAATTCTTCTGAGTTATTAAACTCTAACAAAACATTCCCACAGGGTCCTAAGCACCTGTATGGTAGAATGTAGGCCCTGCATTGTAGAGTTTCTACATCAATAGGAATCACCATGATGACGTGGTAAGGTATGCCCTAACCCCTAAACTCCCCAAAAACCCTAAATCGTACTCAGGACCCTCTGGACGCACCTCGGCAATAAACCAGATCCTAAACTCTAACGCATCTGAGTGTCATGCCACCCCAACCTTCATCCAACTCTTCAGCTGTGTGGTCAACACCTCGGCTGTCAATGCGGTGATGAAGAGCTGCTGCAAAGAGAAGGCCGCATCTAAGGATCATACCATCCCAGCCATCGTCCAACTCTGCAGCTGCGTGGCCAACACCTGGGCTGCTATTGCACTTCTGCAGCGCTGCTCTAACGAGACTGGCGCTAGGTATGTCTCCGGGCTGGGGATTCCGGGCAGAGGCGGCTATGGTTGAGGATGCTATACTATAGACGCCTGAATATTTACCAAGAACATCCCTTGGGGTTCCTGTAAAGTATACTATAACATGCCTCAAACTCCTATTGAAATCTTGAGGCACCTATATTAGCTGAACTGTGTGCTTGCCCTTGTCAGCGCGATTCCTGAGGACAAAACCACCCCTAGATCAACACCAATACTCTACTTTTTTTAGACAGTAACAGCACATTTGTTTAGACTCCCTGTGAAACAAGCCATAAACAAATCTAAAACAGACAAGACAATTCAACTAAACCCCAAAAGCAAAGGCCCACGAGCCTTAGGGAAGATCTAAGCCAGCCTCCCCTGTGGAGAGGGTTAGGGCTCTAGGGACAATGATGACCAAAAGGAAGAGCATTAATAGCTTCCATTCAGGCTATAAGCTTATAAGCGGTGTTACAAAGCCCTAAGAGGTCAAGTACTGCCCATTAAGTTACAAAGCCCGAAGAGGTCACGTACTGCCCATTTGGGTTTCAGATAAACTGGTTACCCTGGTTCGCAGATTCGGGGCATTTTAGGTACTAAAAGGCGTAAACAAGGACCGCTTGGGCACCTATCGGGGGAGTACACCTTAGCCATCTAACCTCAAACCCCCATCCCTAAACCCTAAACCCGTAAACCCTAAAATAACCCGAGCTTAACCTCCCAAAGCCTGCAGGAAGGACGCTCGAAGAATTTCCAAGCGCGCTGTCTACAGACCCAGCAGTTGCCATGGCCCAAACAGCGGTTTGGGGTTGTAGGGTTTAGGGTTTAGTGTTTAGGGTTTAGGTGCGCGGAGGATTTTTTGGCTTAAGGGTGCTGCATCCATAGGAGCCCTACCACTTAGAATGGGGTGATGGGGTATAGTATGCTATGTTTATCACACGGAATCCTAGGGAATAGCATTACTAGTTGCTCAACCCCCTATACTACATGTAATCTAGGTGGGGCTTTTAAAGCTTTTGAAAAAATTAGTAATTAAGATCCTCTTAAGCCAAATAAGAGAATATATAAAATGTCCCAAAGCCCTACCTAGTAATCGTGGGTTGGGTTGGGGGAGTTTCTGGGCTTCCGGTGTCATTTATTGCTTAGCGGCTGTGGTATGGGTGTATCCACGGCGCCCAATACCAGTTAAGTACGGTAATCTTCTTGCCTCAGAATTTAGAAGACATGTGAAGTCTAAGGCATATTTGCATATTGCTTTTAATGTAGACGGGTATTGGGCTTTTTATGGGCTCGGACTGTATCGAGAAACCCGAAAGAACGGCAGTACCCATTTTTTAGGTCCCTAGACATCAGCGAGCATGTAGCGTCCTTGAATGCTTGAGCCATAACAGGAAGATGCTGCCGTTTTGGGTTGTGTTTAGGGCTTGAGAGCTTAACTGTGTAACTTCTGGAGACTTTATGATCCAAAGCTTGCCCCTCAATTGACTTGTAGAAGCAGAACCAACCACATCATTCTACTCCCCGCGGATCTACGGAATCGAAACAAGAATACATGATACAGAAGAACCTGGACCTTTTCAACCCTCAACCCTGAACCCTCAACCCCAACCCCTCAACCCGAAACCCTCAACCCTAAGCACTAAATAACCCTGAATAACCTACCTTTTTATAAGGCTCCCTATTATGATTTCCTTATATAAGTCCTGAAAAGGTAAGTTATTCAGGGTTAAGGTAAACCCGAAACTGGTGTCTGACAAGCCAAGAGCCCGAACCACTATCACTAAGCCCCTTAAGCTTAGCGGGTCGGCGACCCTCCAAGTAACCTCTGCACCCCAACAGAAGCCCCTTATGAGAACCCTGACATGAATCCCTTGACCCCAAATCCGAAACGCCACCTACCTGGGCGAACTGCTAACCCCGCTCATCTTACGAAGCACTATATTATAAACTCGTATGACACCTTGACAACAGTTATAACCTTACAAACACCTACACCTACAAGCATTGATTGTGGCATCCCTTTCCAACCCTACAGAACACGGCGAAAACCCCCCTATAAAACAAAAAACAAACTCCAAAGCCCTAACAAATGTGATGTCTGTTTATATAAGCCCCATAAAACTCCGTAAACCTCAAAAACTAAACTACACCCTAAACCCTAAACCCAAAATCCTAAACCTGGCCCCAAAAAAGCTGTGGAGCCTGCGCCTGGGCTTTGATGGCCTCTCGGAAGAATCGCACCTCCTCGTGACCTCATGCGCTCTATCTCTGGGCAAGGGGTTAAGGGTTATAGGCTGGTTTAGGGTTTAGGGTTTACGGGTTAGGGTTTAGGGTGGAAGTTATAGGGTCTAAGCCCCATCGGTGGCATTGGGTGGGGCTTTTTGGAGCGCAACGCTTTTTACGTATCGGGGCATCAGTGTCTTGGGTACAATCCACGCTAAACAACTGAAGCTTAATGACCCAGAGGCTCCAAATATACTACGGTTGTGGATTTTTCATAATTTTGTTAGTATGTATGGAGCCTCTGGGTGATATACTTGGTAATACAAAGGGCGTAACATAAAGGGGCCCATGATCTGACCTCAAGGGGCCCCGAATAATGACCTGAAGGGACTGTTAACATGATCTGAATGGACCCTTCGTCTCATACTACGGAACCCTGGATATGACTCGTGTGAGTTCAGGTATGCTCCTTAACGAAGGAGTTTCGTCGTCTCTGGGTGTGTGTCTATCTACATGTGCATTCATGAATGTGCGCTCTCTGGGGAAAAAATGCTGTCCTCGAATGCTGCAACAGCCAAAACCCTAATCCTTACAACCCGCTCCAGCCATCTAAGTCCCTACCCAAGACTCCCCTAAACTTGACCACGAAACCCGAAGTGTAGTAGCAAACTGCCGGAACCCTAAACCCTAAACCCAAACCCATCAGCCTCATGTTGGTTCATGGTTTGGCCGGCTCCTTAAGGAAATCTACAAGGGTTTCTATACCGGTATTAAAAGGGTTCAATTTGGGTAGTTCTTCAAATTAGGGTGTACTATTATGGAGACCGAACAAGGTACCATTGTATAAGGGTATACGGTATAGGGCTCCATTTTTTAAGGGTCATTTGGTGTTTAAAGTAAGGTGCAGTCTTCATTGTAGTGCTTCTTTTGTGTTACCTCGTAGGATCCTAAATAGAAACTTGGTGGCCCACAAAAAGGTATCTACGATGGAAATTATAGCTATCGTATGGGCTTGTAACAGGGTTGCTATCCCGACCCCCTCTATTACAAAACTGAGCTTCAAAGAATGAAGGGCTCCAAAGGTGGATGAAGATAGGTCGGGTAAGTTTCTAAAGGCTTTAAAGAAAGTGTCCTCACATAAGGGATCCCCTAAACCCTAAATCTCAGAACCTACCCTGGGTTCCTGAGTGACCCCTAAACGCGGGGCACTTGATGCTAGTTTTCGGTTTTAAGCAGGGGACACCAAAATAAAAAGGGCAAAAGGGTACTACTCAGGAACGCAGTCACACAAGGGATCCCCTAAACCCTAAACCCCTGAACCGGCCTTAACCTTTAGGATTAGATTAGGGTTTGGGGGTATATCACACCATAACTATTGTAAGGAACCCCCCCAAACCCTCTTCTGCTTATTAAGGCCCCCACATTACCCCATAATTATTATAAGGAACCCCCCAAAGTCTCTTCTACTTATTCAGGCCCTCACATTACCTCATACCATGACTATTATAAGGAACCGCCCACAAACTCTCTTCTACTTATTAAGGCCCCCACATTACCTGCCTTCATTCCCACCTTCCCAGACCCCCGGAAGGATCCAAAAAGTCAATCCCTTAATGGAGGTTCCTTTAAAGTATTCTTAGTAGTCTAGGGCCCCAAATTAGGGGATCTACTTTTTAGATCAAACCCTAAACCCTAAACACTAAACCCTAAACCCAAATAGGGGATCTACTTCTTAGATCCTCCCGGGGGTCTGGGTTTTTGAGACCCCTAAACCCTAAACCCCACACCCTAAACCCCACACCCTAAACCCTAAACCCTGCCGAAGGGCTGTCCAGCAGGTTTGTCTGCACGAAGTTGCGACGACGCCCCGGGCTTCGGGACCTCAAAGTTCGAATCACGAAAGCACCAGAATCCGGAGGAGCCCCTTTATAATACTATAAGGGTTCTTTAAAGGGATCTATAAGGGCACTATAGGGTTCTTTAATAAGGGCACCCCTTTTTTCTACCACCGCGGTTTTATAAGGGGGTCCTAAATTACAAAGGACAAAAGAATACTACCCTGGAACCTTGGAAATCACCAAAAGAGGGGTCTTACGGGCTTAGGGTTTAGGGGTGTAGGGTCTAGCAGGTTTAAGGTTTAGGGTTGAGGGGTTTAGAGTTTAGGGTTCGAGTCTTCTTGAGGGTGTTCTCGTGATATTTTTTGGTTGGCTGAGGTTCAATAAGATTGTGCAGCAGGGTGTTTACAACGGCTAGTCACATTCGCCGGGGGAGTGGAATTCAAGACGGGTGTAAGAAGTAATACCACGATGCCCATAACCACACCCTAGACCCTAACCCCAATCCCTGATACCTAAAGTTTAGGTCCTAAACCCTAAACTACTTATCCAAGCCCGTTTGGGGTTCATGTCGTCCTTAAGGACGGCCTCCATCGAAGAAAAAAGCTACCCTAATCAAGCTGCAGCGATACAGGCCATGCAGACCCAATTAAGCCCATACACTGGGTTCTTGTTAAGGGATTTAATTTTAAGTTGCCAAAATTAGGGTTTGGGGATTAGGGTTTAGAGATTGGGGTTTAGTGTTTAGGGTGGGTTGGACGCTGTTTGGACCGAGTAAGTAAGGTTGGTAAGATGGGTGATGGGATAGCAAAACTAGCCGCCAAGTATGACAGGGTCTTAGTGTGAGGGCACATAGGGCTCCTAGAAAGCTTTGCTCGGTATAGCTATTTACCTATCTGTTTATCTCTCTCTCTATGATACGTTTGCCTGTATGCATGTAGCATGTACATATATATACATATATATATACACATGAACTCACACTAGCTGATTGTATTTGTTTTGTCACATACACATAGAAGTATATGCATGCATACATATACATTTACATATGGATGTATACGTGGGGTGTCTTCGTGGAGAGACTCATTCCAGGCATGGTGCATTTGGCCTAGCGGTCGGCCTTACAAGCACTGCGAAGAGCTGCTGCAGGCTGCAGATCGAGTGTTTGCAAGGGTTTGTAGACGGGTTTTCAACATACCAGCAATGAGGGTTATACGAAGATGATTCAAGGGCACAGCAAGCCCTTGATGATGTTGATGAACACTCTCCTTTCTTCTTGGCCTACCTGGTACAGTCCTTGTTGGGGCAGGGTGGATGATCAACCAGAGGCCTTCATTCTACGAACCTGTTAACGTCTTCTTGTTAAAGGATGTATTTCAAGCTGTCATGAGAAACAAAACAAACTACTGTTGATGGACAAAATCCTGCATTACCCATTATAGGAAAAAATACCATAATTCCCATAGTTTAGGGTCCTTAGGGTCATGCAGGATTTTGTCCATCAGCCGTATTTACTTGAGTTCCCGTAATCCCTGCCCTTGGCGCCCCTGGGCTCCACACCCCGGGGGGGAGTCGCCACCCTGTGCCGGCGAAGACTTGGGGTTTTAGGATTGAAGCTTAGTTGCTGAGTTCGTAAGCCACCAAAAAGTGTAGACTTTTAGTTTTATAGTGAGTTGCTGAGTTCATAAGCCCCAAAAAGTGTAGACTTTCAGTTTTTATAGTGGGTAATATTCTCCCAAGAAGTGTAAAGTGTATCCACTCAGCTACTAAGGAAGGTTTGAGGTTGGTCTTTAGGGTCGCGATTCGGAAACGTGGCCTTGGTTTAGGGTTTATAGGGTTTAGGGGCTTGCTAGCTGCTACCTCCTTTACAGCTTGGGACTGACATGCAGAGTTTGGGTACAGAGGGGCTGAGCCCTAAACCCCAGAACCCTAAAGCCTTAAACCAGTAGTGGGGCTGCTTGGACCTCTCAATGCAGTTCAGTCCTGGTGGCCGCGGCCAACTGAATACTTGCGGAAAGTTCAGAAGAAGTTGGAAGGTAACGCCCACATTGACATCTTAGTCAGCAGAGATACGGATCTGGAGGCTACGGTCTGAGATTATGTTGCCCGGGGGTGTTGCTGATGACGATGGGGCTAGTGATGCCTAGGTTGATCTACGATGACCATGCGGCCAGAATACTGAAACCCGGAAAATCATCCCAAATCCCAGCCATAAGCCCAGAGCCCTTATGTCTCACAACCTCACTCTAAACCCCAAACCCGGCACCCTCAACCCTGAAACCGTACTGCCTACAACCCTTGCTACGACACCGTACTAAGGCAACCCTGATCCTAAACCCTCTAAACCCCTAAACCACCGAAGCCCCAGGATCTGAACAATTTTTGTTAAACCCATAAACCCTGAACATCCTGAACCTCTTAAAACCCTGATATCTTTTATTGAAGCTCGACCAAGAAGGGCCCTAAGAAATGGAATAGATCGCGGGGTTTCGGTAGGACTTACCACTATCATTCTGGTTTTATGGTTGACCATTTAAGGGGGTCTCTTTCAGGGGCTCCTGTATAGGGATTCACAGCTTAAAGGTATAAGGCCGTAGTTCTAAGGGTCACTTGGAATTGAAGGGTATGCAACCCATAACCTCTAAACTCTAAACCATAGTCTAAACCCTCATAACAAGGCTTCTGGGAGACCTAGTCTACCTAAACCTAAAGCCCTGAATCCCTCAACCCTAAACCCCTAAAGCCCCAAACCCTAAACTCTGTACACTACATTACCCCTCAACCCTTATAAGACATCAAGTGACCCATTATGAAAGCCTAAAGAGGCTGGGTTTCTAGCCTTCATCGAACCTTCGAAAGTCGCCGAGGCCAACAGAAAAAACATGAACACATATAGTTAAGTAATATAGAACTAACATAATATATAACCCTAAACCCTAAATCCTCAACCCCTAAACCCTAAACCCCTAAACCCCTAAACCCTAAACCCTAAACCCCTTTGGCCTGGCCCGTCACCTCTCGAAAGGCCCGGATGTCCCCGTGACCTGAGACGTCGAAACGCGACGGAGACCGAGATGGAGCAGGCTCGAAGCGCTTTGGGGTTAGGGATTCAAGGTTTAGGGAGTTTAAAAGGCTCGGGTTTAGGGTCTAGAATTGGTTACGGTTTAGGGCTTATAGGGCTTAGGGAGTTTAGGCTTATGGGGTTTAGGGTTTAGGGAGTTTAGGGTTTAGGATGTTTCGGGGCGTCGGGTCTCAGTGGTTTATAGGCGTTTATGCGAATTTATGAGGCTTCTAAGAAGAGGAGACCGAGAGAGAGGAAGTCCAAACGTTCGTCATAAGGGTTTAACGGTTTCTTCGAACATTTTCATAGGGGGCTTATGACAGGTTTTGTCGGTTGCTTAGTGGTTTTTTGAAGAGTCAGGACGGTAGAGTCTAGGATTTGCAGGGCATCGTAATAGGCACGAAAAACTACGTGTTCTGGGCTTCAAAGTCTCAAAATTGCGTTATTGGGTGTCGGGGCTTGAGGTTTGAAGGCTTTAGCGGCCTAGAGTGTAGTGCCCGTTCAAGGCTTAGGGTTTGGTTGTAGAGGGTTTATATGGCCAAAATAAGGTTCGAAAAGCGTTATAGAAAGCCTCACACCCTTGCCAAAACTGGGGAATACGTTGCACAGAATGATCAGAACCCCTACATACTTTAAGGCATGTTCCTGACCCCCGATTCAAGATACACCTGTGCGGATCCCAACATGAAGGCATTTCAAAGTTGGTTTGCTGACCAAGGGTCCACATCGTGTAGCTCCCCAAAGCAACCCGCACAACATCGATGCCAATCAAGATCCTACCCTAAGGGTCCATGTACCCAAATAGTATATACTTTGGCCTTATAAAGTACTCCCTACATAGGTACTTTGGGGCCCATGTATACATTTGGGTCTGGGTAAATGAACCCTTGGGGCTATAAGCCCGAAACCATTCTGGACTTTAACGCTTGTCCCATCCGAGCTCGGCTTGAAGGCCGCAAGGCCTAATCATCATAGACTCTTCAAAATCATAGCCTACATAACTACTATCCTAAAACCGAGTACCTAATTGTTGGGTCCTTTGGACCCTTGGGGCAGGGTTTATCGTGATGGCCCTACTTGGCCTACGGTCTCACGTACCAGAACCATTCGGATCCTACTTCGATGTTTGTGTACATGAGGGTACTAGGGTTGATGATAAAAATCCTGCATTACCCCTTACAATATACCATAACTCCCATAGTCTAGTGTCATTAGTAATGCAGGATTTATATCATCAACCGTAGGATTTTGTGTGCCAGGAGCCATTGGGATCCCCCGTAAAGAAAGGGAGTTGTGTTGCTTTGTCATTAAGCAGCATGTCCACAACGAAACCTTGTAAACATACTGCACTAATGGAGCCGGCTCTCCCCAAAGCCTTAAACTACGAGCCCTTCGAACCTTAGGGTAAGGTTCGAGACCAAGAAAACCGAGACCCTTACACCCCTAAACCCCTAACCTAAACCCTTAAACCCAAAGCCCTAGACGCCAAACCCCTATATATTTGAGCCCCTGAAACCCCAGGAACCCCTATTATGGAACCCTATAGCACCCTTCAGCTAAACCCTAGATACTTAGTCCTATGAACCTTGTAGGCTTTCCCCTAAACCCTACAACTATAAACCCTAGCCCTAAGCCCTAAAACCCTAAAACCCTAAAACCCTAAAGCCCTAAAACCCTAAGCCCTAAAACCCCTAAACCCTAAACAGCAATCCTTAAGGGGCACGACCCGATCAGGACAATGTCTTGTCTGGCCTTGGGCTTCTTCCAAAGTTGGGCGGAACAAAGCTGAAGGGACCATTCTGTCAACGGACCAGTAGTACCAGATCCGTACACCACACACGGGTCGGCTTTGCTCCCCGGAGGGACGGGGCTGGGTCGCACTTGACCCNGTTGGGCGGAACAAAGCTGAAGGGACCATTCTGTCAACGGACCAGTAGTACCAGATCCGTACACCACACACGGGTCGGCTTTGCTCCCCGGAGGGACGGGGCTGGGTCGCACTTGACCCTCACGTAGTATTTCACAGGCACTTTGAAAGTCCGTGCCGTGCGCGAATGAATAGGCGTGAACCGCCGGTGGTGCTTGTGCCCGTTGCTGCGGTGACACTCCGAATGGAGTGGGTTCCTGGAACGGAGCTGCACCGAGATCAAATGGTTGGGGTCGTCGATCTGTATAAGTAGTGCTGGGTATCGGCC
>BGNK01001582.1:37013-116468 GCA_003297005.1 Symbiodinium sp. clade A Y106
TGGTGCTTGTGCCCGTTGCTGCGGTGACACTCCGAATGGAGTGGGTTCCTGGAACGGAGCTGCACCGAGATCAAATGGTTGGGGTCGTCGATCTGTATAAGTAGTGCTGGGTATCGGCCATCGATCTCTAAGAACCCAACAGCCGGTAGGCCTTCCTCATTCAAGACGCAGTTTGAAGCACGCAGCATCTGCCTTCTAGCCCCCTTTACGGAACCCTTTAAAGGAACCCTGATTCGAGTATTGAGGCCCCCCCCCCCACATTAAGCCTACGGTTAAGCCTACAGTAGGCTTTCCAAGATTGTGGAACCCTATAGCACCCTTCAAAAGAGCCCTAAACCCTAGATACTTAGTCCGATGAACCTTGTAGGCTTTCCCCGATACCTAAACCCCAAACCCTACAACCCCAAACCCTACAACCCTAAACCCTAAAACCCTAAAGCCCTAAACCCTAAAACCCTAAAACCCTAAACCGTGTAGGCTTTCTAAGACTGCTCTCCGGGCTCCAGGCGCGACAGGGACCCTTG
Source organism: Symbiodinium sp. clade A Y106 (assembly GCA_003297005.1). NCBI lineage: Eukaryota > Dinophyceae > Suessiales > Symbiodiniaceae > Symbiodinium > Symbiodinium sp. clade A. Next base: position 37,538 of record BGNK01001582.1, read on the forward strand.
TGCCCCGCCCAGAAGCTGCGATCGCAGATGATCCTTTCGCCTCTTTCTTGGGGCTCTGCTGTTCAGGGGTTTAAGGTTTCCTTTAAGGGGATCCATAAGGGTTCCGTTAAAGGGATCTATAAGGGTTTAGGGTTTAGGGTTTAGGAGTTCAGGGGTTTTGGGGTTTAGGGTGTTTTTGGGTTTAGGGTCAAGCTTTAGGGTTTAAGTCTAGGCTTTGTTGGTCAGGTCCACGATTATCTTCAGCCGTTCTTGTTGACCTGTTAGGGTTTACCACGTTGGCCAAAGGATTTGATCGGGTCTAACTCAATTGTCTTGGCCATCCAGATCGCAAGGCGCAGATGCTGCTGTAGCAGCATGCTTGGGTACTTTTTGGCCCCTGACTAGCAGTGACGACAATGACGTTGATGACATCTGAGTTAAGGGCAGTGATTGTGGGAGTGATGATGATGTGAATGAAAATGAATACGACGAGGAATCCTTTAGTTTGCTCTTTTGTGATGGGTGTTCGGAAAAAGAAAACCTGTGTGTAGGTGGTAACGGACGGGGCGAATATGCATGGGATTGACGAATACGGTGATGCCCTCGAACGCGACGAAGACGATGATTCCGACGAAACATGTCATCATGATGGTCAGCATGAGCACCGTCACCTCCGTGCCAGCATGGAGTGCCATGAGGCATATGCAACCACATGCAAATATGAACACCACATGCCTCCATTTGTCTTGAAGGTTCTGGTATGGTAAGTTTTGGGGCCATGGTATACACACTGCAGGCTGTAGCGGCTACACTTCACAGGTACCAGCCATGTGGTTGGAACTCATCATACACATCTGTGTTCCCGGACAGCTTCCTCAGTTCTTGATGCATCGTCAACATTCATCTTGCGGAGACTTCTCACTCTCACTAATATTGCATTAATGAAGCAACATGGTGGGCAAGCTTAAGCGAGTTCAGGGTATATTGCCCGAGTCTCTAGTTGCCTGTCGCATCGTGACCAGGAGGAGGGGCTGAGGTTATCTTTCAAATCATCCCGATTCCAGCTTCTTGCTGTCGTTCTCTAGGCATGTCTAAAGGTTTGTAGATTCTTAGTGTTGGGATTCGTAGTGGTTTGTGCGGCTGGCGGTTTAGGGTTGACCTCCATCAAACATGCACCACCCACAACCCTCCGAATCTAAGCCCTACCCCGTGCACAAACTGAACTCTAATGTCCCAGCCTGTCGCCAACTTGCGGTGAAGCCTCGGTGGGGGAGCACTTGGGGTTTCTTCTGTTTCAGGACTTTATGTAAAGCACTGCTTTGTAGGGCAAAAAGGAAGTCAAACGATCAGAACCACAACAACTTGCGAGTTTAAAGGCCAGTATTGGAGGACTACATCCCTGCAGTAAATTCGACAGGAGCCGTGTAAGACCCGAAGTGAACTTGGACAAGTTACAACCGTATAGTACAATTAGACTGTGGTGCCATGCAGAAGACATGTGTTCTTTTTCGGTGGAGTCCTTACAACCAGGATCGCAAGCTAGGGTCCATGCCTGTAGTCTTCATTGCAACTACTTCTTCTTGGATTATCCATACTTTCTTATCACCCTATAAGGTTATGTATAGCCAAAACAAGGAACTACAAGGGAAACTATAGCCTTTAAGAACTTGAAAGTCTTCTAGGTATTAGGGCTCCTGGGGGGGGTCTTCCCCACGTTCATCCGAGGTATTCGAGGTATGGCTCGTATCAGCCTGGCCGTTAACCTCTACATCCTGAACCCGTAATCCGATGATCTAATGTAAGAACCTCTTAAGGGATCCTTTTAAAGGGTTCCGTTTAAAGGGTTACTACAAGGGATCTGTAAGAATACTATAAGGGGTTTAGGGGTAGGAACCTGATTAAGAAACTTTGGGCCTTTATTAGGGTTCCTTATATGAATCCTACTATTTTGGGGGTTATAGGCCTACATTACCTCTGTGACCAAGATTGAGGTCTGGCTCGGCAAACTACTATGCCACCGTCGTACACGAAAACATACTCATCTATGATCTGTCGATCTATCTATGTTAATTTGGCAAAGGATCCACAAACGCAAACAAAGTAAACTTTGGGTTGCAAGTTCCTTAAAGACGAAATGAACCCTAAAAGGGTTTAAGGTTCATAGACCATATAGGTATTTATAGTATAAGGGGAAAAAGGGCCATTTCTTTTAAGGGTCGTTTCGTCCTTAAGGTTTAAAGCGAATTCTCACCTTTGGGCTTCTTCGGGCTCTCAGGATTTAGCCCGTGCCCTGATTGAATGGTGGGTTTAGGGGTTTAGGGGTTTTAGGGTTTAGGGGTTTAGGGTTTAGGGTTTAGGGACTGTTAAAGCAAGAATCAGTGAGCCACAGGGGTACCTACTTGTCGGGTATCATGGGGAGCCAAAGGTCAACCTTTTTGCATAATATAAGGATTATATAGGGATTATACTACCCCAACAGGTTAAAGGTTACCTACTCTACTACTAGGGGTAATGATGTTTGGGGCTTAAGGGTTTACGGGTAGGGTTTTGGAGGCTTGCGTTTGCACAAACGTTCCATGTCCGAGAACGGCGCTGAAGCGGGGTTGGCCTCCTCGCACAGGGTCACGCGGGTTTACGACAATACCTCGAGTATCCAGTGCACCTCGAAAACGTTCGGACCCCAAAATCATACGTTGGGACCCTAGAACAATAACATCATAAGTATCGGCCGTTTACAGAAACCTACAGGCCCAGTTGAACGCAAGCCAACACTTGTCAAAATGAATCTCCGTTGAAGCAACACATAGCCCGCTCGGGGCTGAACTTCGGATTTCCATTCTATAAACTCTAAACTACCATAACCTAGGTTTTTGTAGGTTCTTATTAAAACCCTATAATATGGATTTTATAGGGACACTACAAAAAGTGGGTTTTGGTAGGTTAAGGTAGGATTTGGGCATCAGAGAGCAGGAACCCATGAAGTGAGAATTATGCTTTCAGCCACAATACGGTTGATGATATAAATCCCTGAGGTTCCTTTAAAGGGATCTATAAGGGTACCTTTAAGGGGTTCGTTTAAGGGATCTATAGAGTGTTTATAGGTTTTGGGTTTAGGATATACATCCTGCATTGCCTTAAGGATCCTAGACTCTGGGAATTATGGTGCTATTCCTTATTATGGGTAATGCAAGATTTATATCATCAACCGTATGAAGCTCTATCCGGTCTGACTTCATAAAAAGCACGAAAAGAATCCCACTTTAAAGCATATTCCTTAACCTAGTTCCCCAATGGCACCCTTTTGTCTAGGATTCGCTCTTCCTAGTGTTCATTCTCGACAAGGATCTTCCGGAAGAAGGACACTCAGGTACGTAGCTAGGTTGAATAAGCGGCATTGGGCTTTCCGGGACTGACAGCACAGGATAAAGGATCATATAGGGGCCTCATTAATCATTGGGGCAAGACCTGGAAAATGTGAAACTTCCAGCCCAACCCCAAACCGTACACCCTAAACCCGAAACCTTTGAATCAGACTGGACCGGGATCGAATCTCATCCCTATGACCCGAAGGGTCCAAGTGCCGAAATTTTGGTTCATATATATGGGGGCATTAACATAGGGGCCTTAATTATTAGAATGGGGTTCTGTGGCCCTTTCTACTATAACTATAAGGAACCCCCAAAATAGTATTGATAATTATCTAGGCCCCTTTATTGTTTCGGCTCCAAGCCCTCTGACAAGATTCCAAAGGCTCGCGAGGCCAATGGGTGCAGTGGGTAAAGTATAGGGGCATTGCTAGTTGGAGTAGGCTCTGAAAAAAGCATTAGACAATGGTTGTAAAACGGAACCCCGAAAACAAGTAGTTCGGGTCCCAAGATTACTTGCGTTTAGGATCACAGTCAGCATGCACGACCTTAACCTACCAAACCCTACTTTTTTGTAGGTTCTTAATATAAACCCTAATATGGAATTTATAGGGACCCTACTTTTTTGTAGGTTTTGGTAGGTCTAGGGATGACTTAAAGGATATGACCAGAGCCCGGGACCAGCAGAACTGAACCGCAAGCCCAGTCAATACGTAAGCAGCCTGGATACTGCTGATGGACAAAATCCTGCATTACCCATTATAAGGAATATACCATAATTCCCATAGTTTAGAGTCCTTAAGGTCATGCAGGATTTTGTCCATCAACAGTAGGAACGGGCCGCGGGGTCTGATACAGAATAAGTTCTATAGGAACTCCCTGAAATTGTTCCAGACCTCTAGGTACATTGAAAGCTTATCAAACTCTTTGAAAACCTGTAACCAGGAGAAACCCACTAACAACTCCTCTTACAAGCCCTACCCAACCCTCTAAACACAATAGCCCTAAACCCTAAACCCTCAACCCCAAATCCTCCACCCAAGCAAGACAGCCCTTATCTAACCCTGCCTTAAAGCCGAAATGAACCCAAAAAGGGTTTAAGGTTCATAGACCATACAGGTATTTATAGTATAAGGGTATAGGGCCATTTCTTTTAAGGGTCTTTTCGTCCTTAAGGTGTACGGTCCTTAACAAATCCTCTGATACAGTTGGCCCAGTCCGTGCCTGGACTTGACGTTTGAAGAACTGCACGTCCTCGTTGTCATGCAGACCTGAGGCATGCTGTGCCTTTGAGGATTCCGCTTAAGGGTGACTAAAAGGGTAGTAGGGCTGCCAGGGTTTCGGTTTAAGGGTTTCCTCAACGCGCTTCGATTGAAGGGCTTACAAGGTTTTGCAGGGTTTTTAGGGTTTCATGGGATATATAGATAGATAGGCAGACAGATGAGACAGGAAGATAGGTGGATACATATGTATATGTATATTTACCTCTACAAATACGAGTACTATATAGGCACATGGATGCAAATGCCCGTGGACAGCGCGTAAGGCCTTCAAATTTGGAAGTTTGAGCGTCAGACAATTCATTCAATCTGGAGACAATGTCTTTTAGCTTTCGGGTGTCGGGTTAGATTGCTTCACTTGTACATAAATCTGGGTTTCATGGCTGAAGATGCGTTTAGGACCCTATGATATCTATATATGCGCGGAAACGAACACGAATCACACGAATCATGAAGATTCGGGCTGTTCTAAAGTGTGGTTCTCGGCTCTTGGCGCAGTTACTCTTTGGGCGAGAGACGCCGAATGGAGGCAGAATGCACACATCCAGAGCCACAGGACCCTGGAGCCGAAGCCTTGTCTTAGCTGAGTTCATAAGCCCCAAAAAGTGTAGACTTTCAGTTTTATATTGGGTAATGGTATCCCCCAAAAAGTGTAAAGTGTATCCACTCAGCTACGAAGGTGTAATGTAGCAATCTGATTAAGCAAACCTGGTCCTAAACCCAACAATATTAATTAAGGTTTATATGAAGAACCCGAATGAAAAGTCCCAGGATTTCTAAAACAGGCTCCTATATTCGGGCCCGAAAGGCTTAGGCTGTGCGATGCTGAAATTAGCAACCAGCAGAGTTCAATCTGAATTGCAGTATGCATCCCGCTTTTGATTCCGACTTTGCAGGCTATCGAGAAAACAGTGCCTGTTGCAGTTTTTGATCCCAGCTATGTGGACTTTGGTGGTTCCGTTATTTTGGTTTAACCAAATTCTGCACAAACTCAAAATCCTGAACCCTACATGGGCTTCATGAAGGAATTTCGATGACTTACCTCTGATGTCTGAACCCTGCGATAACTACCCGGGATACATGGGCCTATGGGTATGCACCATCAGGCACGATCGGCCATTCGCTTTCTATTTTGACTCTGCGCAACACCGCTCGTGGCATTGAGCTCGTGATGATACCTGGGCCGTGTGCTGGCAATATACCTAGACTCTAGACGGGGTCAGGTATATAGAGCTTAAGACTGAGGGCTTAGTCTTAAGGGCTGTTTAACCCTAAGCCCTAAACTTACGTAAGTTTAGGCAAGCCTCGTAGTTAAGGTCGGTTGTGGGCGAGATGTGAAAGCCTTCGTGAAACGCCACGAGCCTATATAAACCCCAACACTAAGTTTAACATCGACCCCATAGCCTGGCTAGGGAACAGGTAGGTACCCGAAAAAAGGAGCAGTGTATGACCCTATGGAAGGACCCCTAAACTAAACCCTAAAAGCCTAAAACCCCGAACCATTAACCCAAAGCCCCAACAAAACATAGTAAAACCATAAACACTAAAACCAAAATGGCCAGAGTCTCGAGTGATTCCGGTGTTCGGGCCTGTGGTTGGAGTCTCAGGATTGAGGCTTACTGCTTTGCGGCTCCCCAAAACTCAGGGGGTCATACGGTTATTACCCGATAGTTCAGGGGCCAAAATTTGGGATATTTCCCTACAATTCAAGGGGAGTTATGGCTCCCCCAGACCTGCTGTATTGTTGGAGTCTGGGGCTACAGGTAGGGCTTTTGCACTCAAATCAGCACACTCCAGGTTGAACCTTGAGCAAGAGCTCACGAGCAACGGGAGCTACTAGAGACAACCCATCCGACACAACCTCTTCCTCTTGACCCCAAACCCTGTGCCGCCCTAAGACCCTAAATATACCCCTTGACAGTAAACCCTCAACCCTAGCCGTGAAGTTAAAGTCCCGAAAGGAGCTAACCCCAACAAAGCCCTTCATCCTTCTCCCCTACCGAAACAAACCGCTTAGAACCCAGTGGAACAACTGAACAAATCCGCACATGACATATGAACAGGCAAGACTCTTGTAGGTTCATAGTTACAAGACTTATGACACTTTTTCAAGAAGCTTACACAAGCCTGACTAAAACACACACACACGGACCCTAGCCCTAAACGCCCTACACCAAAGAAAAACCTAAAACTGCTGAGCGCAACGCTGCACCCACACGGAAGAGCTGAGGTCCGTTGAATGCAGGCTCTTCACCTGCGCGTGTGCGAAGAAAGTCTGTGGGGTTTAGGGGTTTGGGGGTTTGAGGGTTAGGGCGTTGGGGTTTAGGGATGACAGTAGGTTATCATGGGTTAATTAAGTGCGGATCTCAGCTTTTAGGATGTTGGGGCTTGGGATGTTTTCACTTAGTTAATATATGGTCGATAATTAGAACAGGGTCTTGGGGCCAATTATACTGTAATTTGACTAAGGAACCACCAAAACAGAGTTTGTAATTGTTTAAGCCCCGATATTCCCTAAACCCTAAACCCTATGGTACCCTTATTGACTTATAGAAACCCTATAGAACCCCTTGGAGATCCCTTCAAGGAAGCCTAAACGGGCACCCGAACTATCCACGTTTACCGAGACCGTTAAGGACGAAAAGATCCTTAAAAGAAATGGCCCTATACCCTTATACTATAAATCCCTATACGGTCTATGAACCTTAAACCCTTTTTGGGTTCATTTCGTCCCTAAACCCTAAACCCTAAACCAAAATGGTTCTATAAGGGCTTTAGGGTTCATGGGTTTAAGGCTCTTTTAGGGTTCATTTCGTCTTTAAGGACATGGCCTGTGGCACGGCCCGCTTCTGCGACTCGAAGAGACGACGGCCATGCTCGTAGAGCTCCTTCTCACAAGCGCTTTTTGTGGGTTTAGGGTTTAGGGGTTTAGGGTTTAGGGGTTTAGGGTTTAGGGTTTAGGGGTTCAGGGGTTTTGGGTTTAGGGGTTTAGGGGTTTAGGGGTTTAGGGTTTAGGGTTCCTTTAAAGTGATCTATAGGGGTTCCTTATGGTTCCTTTAAAGGGACCTATAAGGATTTTCGGCTTTAGGGTGCGCGTTTTAGGGCTTGGCAGGGTGCAGGGGTTGGAGCGACTTATCGTGGTACATGTTTCTGTCTTTCGTGAAGCTGTTTTCAGAGAACAGCCAACTGGCATGAACGACAATTCGCAAACTGCCTTGATGAAAACAATTTCACAGGCAGTCGAAACCTGTCGCCCCGAAACCGATACCCAGAGAGCCCAATACCCCTTAATTCAGGAATATGGCTTAAATTATGTAGGGCTTCATATTCTGATTTAAGCTATATTCCTTAATTAAGGGGATTAGGGGCTCTCTGGGTAAAACATTAGGTCATGAAATCCCTTCCTTGTGGCGCTTGATCTTTTAACTTAAAAGGTGAAAGGATCGACAGGTACCCTTATGGAAACCCTATAGAACCCCTTGGAGATCCCTTTAAGGAAGCCTAAACGGGCACCCGAACTATCCACGTTTACCGAGAGCGTTAAGGACGAAAAGACCCTTAAAAGAAATGGCCCTTTTTCCCCTTATACTATAAATCCCTATAGGGTCTATGAACCTTAAACCCTTTTAGGGTACATTTCGTCTTTAAGGTAGGGTGTCGGGGTATCAGGGACTCCATACGCAGGCTTAAGACGCTCGGATATTCGAGCTTGCTGTGTTCATGCTCAGAGATCCCAATATCCCTTGATTAAGGAGTATACCTTAAATAAAAGGGGCCTTCATATTATGGTTTAGGTAAATTCCTTAATTAAGGGATATTGGGATCTCTGGGTGTTCTAAAGGCCGAACTAACTGTAGACTAACCCTAGGGCTCCAGTTGCCTAAATAGTAGGTTACTAGGGTACATAATATATAGTAACCTACTATTTAGGCAACTGGAGCCCTAGGGTAAGTTACTACACAAGGGCAGCATATGGAAGCGATTGAACATGGGGCCCAAACACAAAAACGGTTGACATAGGTAACTGCCCGTCTGGGGAGATGCTTTGCGAACCTAGCGTGTTCCGAATTACATGCAGAACCGGGAGTACCGATACACCGCATTCAAGCTATTCTGAACAGTTTGGAGTTTACAATGCCAATGCCTCAGGGTACTCTGTTGTAGAAGGGTTCTGAAAACGTCCTCTTGCTGATACCAGGGTTTAGGGTTTCGGGGTTCAGTGTTCAGCGGTTAAGGGTTTAAGGTTGTTTCGGCACAAGGTCCATATCATCGGCGTTGAACTTGCGAAGAATTTCTGCCAGCGGGCTCTGCAGCACCTGCCAGAGCAGCTCTTACGACATATTTGGAGTCTAAGGTCTAAGTTACCGTAATTGCCTGCTTGTCACGGGAACAATAACCCAGGATATGACCCCTGCATTCGAGTGGCATTGAATTCTCTTTTTGGGATACCTGTAGCACCAAAACCACCAACATGTCGAATTTTACGACCGCTTGACTGTAGGGGGACAGACTGTCAAATTAGTCAGTTGTCGGATCCACAGATACTGTTTGCTATTTTCTGACCCCATGACTACTTTGCTTCTGGTTTTGAATGTTTAGGAGTCTAGAGATCAAGTCAAGGAAACTTCTCTACAGCCTGTGGTGTTTTGCTCCTTACCTCGTTGATGCCATGTACGACATTTTGAGACATCCAGATCTTTCAACCTGCAGGGCTGGCCGCATGGATCGAGTGCTCATCCATACAGTACTACTAGTACCTATGATGACTGGCGCAAAGTACCTATAGTCTCCATTGTAGTTTCTTTTTTTGGTTAACCAAAATCTCCATTATAGGATCTAACCATAAAACTGGATAACCAAAAAAAGGAACTACAATGGAGACTATAGCTATGTGGCCAAATCCTGAACCTCCCAAGCCCTGACCGCCACACCCGAAACGGAGTCAATCCTAAGCCCTGGGTTAAGGGTTTAGGGCTAGCCCTCTACCTTAAACTACCAAACTCTACTGTCTTGTAGGTTCTTATTATAAACCCTAATATGGAATTTATAGGGACCCTACAAAAAAGTAGGCTTTGGTAGGTTAAGGTAGCCCTGCAGCTCCAAAGATTGTTGCACAAGGTCTTGCTCGTCGACTTGAGCCTTAAGGGTAAACGCACACTCCTACACCCTAGAGCCAATCCCTAACAATCCGGAAACCATCCCTTATCCAAAATCCTAAACCCTGCCACTAAAACCCTAATTAGTGCTATGGCCCAAAACCCTAAAACTCAAAACCTAAACAATAAACCCTAAGCCTAAACCCTATCCCGGCAATAGGGCTGAAGTCATGAAAGCTCTCTCGGACCTATCGGGCTCATGCCTTGAAGTCTTGTCCTGGTTTGGGCTTTGGGTTTGGGATTCAGGGTTTAGGGCGGGCCGTGATGTGAAGTTTAGGGCGTGGGGTTTGGGGCTTAGGGCCTTGAGGTATTTTCTTCGTGGGGTTTAGTGCTTACAGACCTCCTTTCTATGTGGACCGTGGAGCATCGGAACACTTCGTACACAAGTATGTACGTCAGATCGGTAACTAGCAAAGCAGCCTATTTCGGCCTAAACGTACGCAAAGCCCATTTGCCAAGCTTCGTGATGCTCCAAAAATGCCTAAAGCATGCAAACTCACCTAGAGGCTCCAGATATACGACCATTATGCCATTGCTACTAGTGACCTAATGTCATGATGGTAGTATGTATGGAGCCTCTGGGTCAAAAGCCACAAACAAATAACAAAGCTGCCTCGGAACGGGCTAAGGTTGAGGGTTTCAGGGCTTCAAACATCCTGTGACTACAGGGCCGCGCTGGGATTCTGGGTTACACAACGATGCACTAAATTCATACTGTAAGGGAATAGTATGCTTAGTTATTCCGACCCTCTTATCACCTTTCGTACCAGGGGTCAGCAGGCACCTGCTGGTAGATGTAGCGCTTGGCAGCATCGAAGGGAGCCGGCTTGTTGCGTGCCCCAGGGTGATGGAGAGTCTGATGGTTCACCTTGGGCGCGGGCACGGGGTCCAGGCCGCAGTATCTCATCATAGCTTCCGACATCGAAACTTACATGCAGTGTTTAAGCTAGCTACAATGACTAGCACAACTACAATAATCATAATGATTATACAAGCGGTAACAACTCTAATGACAACAAGTTCCTGTGTAGTGCCTCGGGTTGGACGGCTCTCGGTCTATGGCTACAGCCGACAAGGTGAAGTGAATAAGCACGTGGCTGTTTCAAACAGCCTGTAATGCTGTTCACGAACACAGAAACACACCAAAAGGTCAACGAGTAAAGAACAACAAGCAAAGAAACAAGGAAACAGGCGGATCCCGGAACTCCCACGACGTCGAGCTTGCTGAAGAGAAAATCGTCGGCGTCCAGCGTATCCCAAGCCACCTGTCATTTTTTCTCCACAAATGTCAACCATGGCTGGACAGATGCAGAATGACTACGTGCGCAATGAATCAAGACAACTGTTTATAGATGGGCTGCGCCGTCTGCGGTGAGCACCGACTCTGAAGACGTCACCATGCTTGATCTTCAAAGCTTCCGGACCAACCACTGTCAACAGCGAGCGGCTACGGGTTCAATGCGCCGCCACTGGACATGCGCTTTGTAGCACTGCAACATACACGCACATGCGGCATACCATGCTCGACATGAGGTGTCTGCTGATACTTCACTCCTCGACCTCTCCCTGTTTTTGATGGCCGTGGATCTGCTTGACTTCGTTCAGGCACTGCATCTCCAAGTAATTTTGGATGTCCTGGACTACCTCTGCCGTCAACTTGTTCTTCTTGAACACGGGGGTTTTCGTTACACGCTCACCGCACTGCACTTGGTACTGAACCGGCACATCCTTGTAGTAAGTGTCGAAGATACCATCCTGCCGCAATTGCTCGATTCGCATCTCCCATCGGTACATAGGAACCCTTTCTTCGATTACATCCTCGACCTCTTTAGCTGTATCGAACGATGCCCCGCAGACAGCAATTGCAACACTGACTAAGTTTCCGTCAGGGTTTTCTGGGTCCGCCGGTGCTATGTTTGCTTTCATCTTGAACATCGTTCCCTCACCATTGGCATCTGTGGCAAAGCTGTTGAAGTAGTCGTTGTACTCAGGGATATTTTCAACCTCGCAAGTGATGTCATCAATAACCTTCTGAGGAACATCCCTGGCTACAAGCGATTTCTGCAGCTTCTTTGCCAAGGCCTTCCGGTGGCACTTGAAGATCGCAACCGCCTGGATTTTCTTCATGCTCGCCAGCTCCATCATGTCGACGGTCCTAGCCTGCGTCTTGCTGTCCATGTCAAACGACTTGTTCTTCGCAAACTGGACAAGACCCCGCACAGCTGCATCCTGCTTGGGCGGCCCCTTTGTTGCCTGACGAGCAACCCAAGAGATGTGCTTTCTCAGGGGAGCAGTCATCTCGGAAAGAGGCTTCTTGAACGAAGAGATTATCTCGAAAAGTGGAGTTGGAGGGCTGCTGAGAGTTGACGCCGCCCGGATGAACTCGAAGATCGTCTTTCCGAGTCTCATCACTGGGTACTAGCTGGCACGGAAGGTGTGTATGCACGCCTTAAGCCGTAAGCTAAGCTTGAGCAGTCTGTGGGCAGAAAGCGGTTCTGCAAACATCATCTCCACTGACTGGCTTGGTTCAGCTTTCGGCTTCGCTCAACCTTGCTGCATGGCCCTGATGTCAAGAACCATCCTGCTCCGTCACAGTGCACGCTTAAGGAATCCAGGAAGTTGCTGCATGAGACAACGGGCCGACTCCGCAATGGTGGCTTGAAGGGGTGCTTTGATCTTTACGCAAACCCAAATTCCAAAGCCAAATCCCCGACTTGCTTGGGACACTTTCACACTCAACGTAACAGGCCGGTGGCACCAGAAAGGTCTCATGCAGAAGGTTGAAGTCCAGGCATGGTGTCCAGAAAACAACCGGAACAAAGAATAGAAAGCCAAGCCAAGAGTTGAACATTACCACAGGCTACCGACAGTCTAGGGTGCTGCGCTTATGTGCCTCAAGCAACCTTAAGGACGAAAAGACCCTTAAAAGAAATGGCCCTATACCCTTAAACTATAAATACCTATATGGTCTATGAGCCTTAAACCCTGTTAGGGTTCATTTCGTCTTTAAGGAATACTGCATGATGCATGGTACCGTTAGGCTTCCCGGTGGTAAGCGTGACTAGGCAAGGTCGATGCGGTGTGTAAAAGATTGCTAGGTTTAGGGTTTAGGGTTTAGGGAAGATTGCTACCAACAAGCTGCTGTAGTGTCGGCCAGCGCAGCATGTTGGCATGTGTCTGGTGATTCGCTTCTAGAAACAGTAATTATTGGCTTTAGATTTGAAGCACTTTGAAGCACGGCGTTGGGATTCTAGATGCAAGCACGGAGCATGTTGGCGGACGATGTGTCAGTGACCGCACCGGGATAGTGAGTGGGCTGCCAAGAGGCACAGGTACATGCAAAATTCATGAAAGACCAGAAAAGTTCTTCAACGAAACATCATGAAGAGTTCGTGTAGGATTGATTAAGCCATGATTGTGCTTTGGGGTTTTAAGGTAGCGTATCAGAATAAGGTGAGTATCATAAGAAGCTTGCGCTTGTTCAATGCAGTCATTCAAACTGTCCGCGTAGGTTCGTCGCTGATCAAGCCGGTAAGAAAAACAGCTGTGCAAGGTCAGAGAAACGCTGTGCAAAGCCTCTTGAACGAGAAACAGGCACTGGCAGGTTTTGCAACAGAGTAGTTCGCACATTCGTGGGAATGCTGCATCGCCGACAAGAAACAAATGACAAATTGGAAGGACAAACACAGAATCCACCGTCTGTCATAAACACGAAGACTTCTGACACGTAGCCGTCGAACGGTGAGGGGTCCATTGGCAAATGCAGTAGCCAAGCCTACAAGCCACTAAAGTAGAGGACTCTGTTGTGTAACGGGGAGGGTCTGCGACCAGAGTTACCGAAAATTCAACTTTCGAAGCGCGCGTGTCTGTGGTCGACGGGGCTTCGGCAAATAATTGATCTGTTCCTCCCAACCCGACTTCGGCTGCTCTCATGAAGATTTTGTGTATGTGTATGTGTGCGCACAAGTGCATGTGTATGTGTAGCTTGTGGCTGTTCTGGAGTTGATACATGCGCAAGCATGTAGAGACAAACAGTAACACAGAAGAGCACAGACGCAAACATACCAAAAGCGAAATATGGAACCACACAGAAACAGCTGGACCCCGAATGTCGAAGACATCGAACTCGCTGTAGAGACAGTCGTCGGAGCAGAGGGTATCCGGTGCCACCTGTCATGTTTCCACTCTAACAGGTTCCATACTTTGGCCTTAGAAAGGACCTAAGTAGGGACCACCTTACAACCAGAGTAAGTAATATTTGGGTTCGTGGACCCTTAGACAAATAGAGCTTATCTACCCGGCCAATGACGTAAGAAGGCGGCGGAGACGGTTTGCATGCGGCTTGGCCGGATTGATGGGTTTAGGGTTGAGCAGCTGATGCTAAAGACGGCGCAAACAATTCAAGAACGAAACACATTGTGCGACAATGAGCGCCAAATCTTGTTTAATGCACCACTGGAGCTACGCCTCGTAGTAGCAATGCGCAAAGAGCACACACACACATACATACCTGGCTGTGGCATACCATGCCCATCAGGACCAGGAGGTATGTGATTATTGCTTTACTACTCGACCACCGTGGCCGTATCGAACGATGCCCCACAGACTGCAATTGCCACACTCACCTGTGCTCCGTGTTCATCTTGAACATCGTTTCCTCACCACTGGCACTCTCTGCGAAAGGGTGGTGATGTAATCGTAGTATTCAGGGACATGTTCAACCTCGCGACTTATGGCATCAATAACTTTGTGGGAAACATCTCTGGCTTTGAGTATGTTCCGAAGCGTCATGCCCAAAACGAACCGGTCACAATTGAAGGTAACAGTCGCCTGCATTGTCTTCATGTTCGCAAGCTCCATCATTTCTCCAGGCTTGAATTTTGGACAGCTACTTGTTGATGCTGCCCGGCGGGCGATCTGGAAGAGCGCCTTTTTGACTCCCATGCCATTGCTGGATAGTGGTGCAAAATCATGCGAAAGTAAATATGCGCACTGTGCTAAGCCTGAACAGTTTCAGCAGCGACAATACAACAGCAGATTTGCAGGCTTATTTCCGATGACTGGCTTTGTTCAGCTTTCGGCTTCGCTCAACCGTTTCACAGCCGAGGGGTCAGGTGGCTTCACGATCCCTGTCATCGCAAGGTTACGGGAGTTGCTGCGTGAAGCAACGGAGGGCGGACTCCGCAACATTGGCCTGCAACCGTGCTTTGGCATCGCGCTTTCTACACAAGTCCTACCCAATCTTAACTTAAACCGTAAGCCCCAAAAACCCAGCTTCGCACTCACATAGCGGCCTCAGTTAGTAATTAGTTAAAGTAGGGACTACGTGGGGCTACTATCCCTAAGCAACTATATAAGTATAGGCCGACCCCCACATCCACTCAACAGGCCAGTGGCACCTGTAAGATCTCACTGCCGTCGTCGGAGTCGATGTGTGGTGGGCCAGAAAATAACCAAAAGACAAAATAAACCGAAACCACGGTTTGAACAAGTCGACAGGCTGCCTAGGCATGCTGCCTGAAACAAAATCCTAACTAGGGTGTCACAGCCTGATGGATTTTGGAGTAGACCTGCTGCACAGCCCTTCACAACGAAAGCCCAACCCTTTGCCTGCGATACGAAGCTTGCCATGCTTTGGGCTTGTCGGGGAAGTGCTCTGCCTTCTAAGGCATCCCCAGCCCTGGTCACAAAGCAGGTTACACCTGCGTCTGTCATTTAAACATTGAGTTTAGGGTTTAGGGGTTTAGGGTTGAGCACCCTATCGGAAGCATGTTGGGCAATAACATCTTACAGCTGAGAGTTGAAGCACAAAAGATTCTTGACTCGCCTGGGCGTGGAACTCTTTACAAGAAGGTCCATGTGCATTGTCATTCTGGAGCCGGGTTCCAAAAGATGATGGGTATTTGTGGTTGCGTATTACATATGGACGGACCCTCTTGGTGATGGAGCCTCTGCGAAGGCTTACCCTAAACCCTAAACTCCCCAACCCGAAGCCCCGGAATCCTAGGCTAACCCCTCAGCCCTAAAGCCCCTAAAACCCCGATGCCCAAGACCCAATTTCCTTTAAGACCGGGCGGCAGACAGCGCTTGGAGCCAGGGAAAGGCATAGGCCAAGACTTCTATGGTTTCTTCTTCTCGCTCGACCATCATACCTTGAGGATCAGGTCCTATGCCTGATACAAGCCCGAAGAAGCAGTAACCTCAACTATACTCAGCACCTCTATATATGCTATACAGGCCGAAAAAATGGACTAAATTGCTGCGATACTGCCCCTCAAGATAAGTATACGTGAACAGGTTGCAGTTCCCTGGCATTACACGAATTCAGCAATACCGCGAACCAATCTTCGCTTGGTTGGAATTGGGGCCACAGCCATTATGCCATTGTAGGTAGGTTGGGCGATGTACGGCTGCACAAAGGAATGTCAGGCAATACTTCTGACTGCTACTTGCATACGCAGACATCATGTTTCGTTAGCAATGGAATCTAGGTTGAGTGCCGTGGATTGAGGCCCTGAGGGACGCAGTTGAACTCCTTGCGGTGAAGCCAAGCCAAATAAGCCAGAGCATACCCTAAACACAGAACCCTACCAGGACCTCCCAAGTGCCGTTTAATGGAGCCCTTATGGTCCTTAATCGTGCGTACATAAGGTATAATAGAGGGTAGTTGGGGGGTCTAGGCAAACCCGAAGACTAAGAACTCATCCCGAAATCCTACACCCTCGTCTTAAGGCCCCATCAAAAAACCCATATTGTGCAGGATTGGGCCGAAGGGGCCTACGAATCCGTAGAAACTTAACATTCTTCCGCCTGTAAAAAACTGGTTTGGGTTTAGGGTTTAGGGTCCCGGGTTCAGGGGTTCACAAACCCAGAGCCGTAATGACACCTTGAACCTAAATTTCTCCACCGCTAAGCCCTGCAAAACCCTGCACCAAGTAAACCCTGCTGCCTCGAGACCTACGGTGCAGAAAGAGAGTCGACGCTTCGCCACCTCCACGAAACACACCAAGATCCCTAATTGTTTGGGAGTTGCGAAAATAGGGCACCCTAATAGACTACCCTGAAAAGTAGGATCCTTATTACAAGAACCCCGAAATAAGGTACCCCTAATCTTCAGAAGCTCCCATTTCCAGTCATGGGAATTCAGAGTATCAGTCCTTGGGCTTGAAATGCGGCGGCTTTTGTATCATACCTGTAGTCTCCATTGTACTTCCTTTTGGGGGTTACCTTATAGGATCCTTCTTATATATTTGGTTAAACCAAAAAAAGGAACTACAATGGAGACTATAGGTAAGAACAAGATCTTTTTTGTTTATCATTCCGACCGTCATATTCTGCTTTGGGGTTAAGGCCGTTGGACCAGCTCCATCGATTTCAAGATTTTTGCTATGGATTGGATTTTGTTCGGGCGGGCTCCCCTAAATCCCGAAGTCCGTCAGTCCGTAGATCCCAAAGCACCTAAACCTCGAAGTCCCCAGACCCTAACCCCCAACTCAAGCCGCAAACCCTAATGTAGGAACCTGATTAAGAAGCCCTGGGCCTTTGTTAGGGTTCCTCATATGAATCCTACTATTTTGGTGGTTATAGGCCCAGGGTTTCTTAATCAGGTTCCTACATTAACCCCTAAACCCTAACCCCTGAAGTCTTTGCGGACCGTAACCCTCGTACCTCCAGCCGCCCCTCGGGATCCAGCAGACGAAGGAGTCGTTGTTGCGGTCCTTGCGTGGCTCGTTCGCATGCTCCATGTCTCCCTTGCCATCAGGCTCCAAGCTATGGAATAAAGTGGCTTTCATCATTAGAATGAGGTTCTTTAAGGCTTTCGGGGTTCAGGGTGTCAAGGTGTAAGGGTGCTTTAATGCAGACCAGTGCTCAATAAACGGTCTCCCATGACAGAGGTTATAATCGGGATCCTAATGTTAGGACCTTAACAAAAAAAGCGTGTATTTATCAGAGGTCTTCACTATACAAGCCGAGTTTGGGGCTATTCAGAAATTCAGGGGGGCCCCTAGGTTTTTGCAATAGAGCCCGACCGTGCCAAGTTATTCTGGCCTATGCCCTGTAGCGCCCGAGCTAGCCGCTAGCCCACCAGGAGCTGAAATGGCGACTGTCACACACAGAACCGCAAAACTGCAACGGTTCCTCATCATATTGAAAGACCACACCCCAAGCTCTTCAGAAAAGACCCTGAACAGTTGCATCCCCTTGGAAGACCTCATATGTGCAAAAACAAAGACAAAGCAACTTATCATCCCTTTCAGAACCCCAAAACCCGAAACCCCGAACCCCCAAACCCTACTCTCTTGTCCCTCTTACAAAAGCAAACTTCAAGAAAGCTGCCCCCCAGGGAGCGGAAGTGCGGCTCCAGCGGATGAGCGCCCAAGGCCGGAAGAGTTACAGAGCTCCTTCGGGATGGCGAGAACCCCCTTCAGATAAGTGCTTTGCTTAGGGTATACCCATAGGCCCCATAGTAGTTCCTTTTTGGGGTTCATGTTTAGAATCCTATAAGGTAATCCCCAAAAGGAACTTCTATGGGGCCTATGGGTATCTTAGGAAACTCAACAGCCTGGATTACGACAAGTGGTCCTCAGCAGCTAGTAGTATGTCAGTAAATACCTACAGTCTACATTGTGGTTCCGTTATTGTGCTTGCCTTATAGGATGCTAAATAGAAAACTGGTTATACGAAAGAAGCAACTGCAATGGAGACACTAGGTAGACTACAACGGAGACTGTGAGTAGAGACCGAATGGAAAAAGGCTTCGGGCTGTCTGGCTTAAGTTCGAGGCCGAACTCAAAACTTAAACCCAGAACTCTAAAACCTAAACCCTAGACCTCAGCTCGAATAAGCCCAGCTAACCCAGGGATCTACTTGGAGGTTCCTTAAAGGGCTCCTTAAAGGGATCTATGATAGAACCCGACTCAGTAAGTAGCTTTTCGTAGACTTGTCAGCATCGTAACCCCCCCCCCCCAGTTGGTATCCCCTTGAGGGAGGGTAACCATAAGTTTTAATCACCTGCTTACCAAGTCCCCCGACCCTCCACGTAAGATCGCACCATGTAAAGCTTCTTGGACCCACATACCAGATTACGTCAGGCGTTTCGGGAAATCCTGAGCCTTCGGGTAAGGCCCCGAGCCTCTTGTTAAGTCTTCAAGCAGAACCCAAGGGTCGAGAATCCAAAGAGTAGGATTTTTGGTCCCCGGTACTATGCGTTTAGCGGTTTAGGGTTTAGGGTTTAGGGGCTTTCTGGCACCAAAAGCCGGGTAGACACTTTGGGGAAACGGTCAAGCCTATTCTGACGTGTAAATCGAAGACCGGGCACAACCCTGCATGCTGTGTGGAACCCGGAAGTACGGGAACAGGGAACTTTAGAGGTAGTTCTTCTTCCATAGTACTCCCATAAGACCCCCTTTACCTTATAGGAGTGGTATGGGAGGCTTATGGGAAACTACCCACCTAATAACTACCCACCTGTAAATGGCTTAGAACTTTGCAAGTACGTTAAGCCCACCTGGACTTAGTAAGTAGAGTTGTGGGTGAGGTTATGATTAGGATAGCCCTACATAGGGCACTTGTTATAGCCCCAATCAAGACCCTGCTTACCATGTCTCTTCTTGAGCCTTTTGGTAGTTTGCATCGCAAGTATCTAGGGAACCTAATTGCTACGCCGCTCCTCTATTGATATTGATTACGGATTCTCATGCTAAGGGCCTTGCTGGGAAAGGAGGTCTGCACACAAGGGTTCAACACATAAGGCCTGAATGATTGGACTGAAGGTGTGGGGTACATTGTACTATGCCACTAAGGAGTTGTGTAACTACATAATCAAACCTCCCATGTTGCAATATCCCCCAAGGCTCAAAACAGCCCATAAACCCTGAGAGCCCTAAACCCGAAACCCTATAGGAGCCCGTTGATGTACCTGTTACCTCCCATGACCTCAGTTGGTACATCCTGCAGCTCGACCCTGAAGACATAGCCTACGTAAAGGCTCATGGGAGTTAGAGATAAGGTTGGGGTTACAAGTGCCCGAAGTGGGGTTAATCCAAATATAACTTGTACCCTTGCCCATATACACTTTAAAGTTTTAAGTAAGCCATGCCAACGCTAAGCCGTCATGAGCTTAGTTGTGGGTTTAGGCTTCAAGTTTTCTGTAATTTTCTTGGAGGGCCTATGAGGGTTCAGTACAGGACTCGAATAATTACAGCCAAGCGTGCGGAGTTCGAGCAAGCTCATGTAGGGACTGTGCGAGGATACTCTAGTTACTCGGACTTCTTTGCCCTGGAACCCATTTTTATTACCCTTTTACAATCCTGCAAGGAACCTATACATTTCGCAACCTTTCCAGAACCCCATATTCTGGTCGACCCTTCTGATAATGAAAAAACCATGCTCTGATCTGCAGGCGGAAGGCTATAGGTTTAGGGTTTAAATCCTTCAACGAACCCTCATATATAGTAACCCCTCTAGAACCCTAGAAGAATCATTTTGTCTGCAGCCCGAAGACGCAGAAGCATTGAGGCAAGCTCCGAGACCAACGGAGCAGAAGATACCATCTTCTGCTCCATTGTAGCCTTGTGATTTTGGGTTGCTCTTCAGGAACTTCCTATGATAAGGAAACCCTAGTAACTGCTAAATATCCCTCTTATGGTAACTTGAAATAAGTTCCATCTTCTGCTCCATTGTATCCTTGTGATTCTGGGCTGCTGTTAAGGAACTTAAACCAAGTTATTGTAATAAGGAAACCGTATTTTCCACTATATATCCCTATCATGGTAACTCAGACTAAGTTCCTTAACAGCAACCCAGGATGTGAAGCACTTGAAAGGGCGTAGGGTTGACGGGTTTGGGGTCCAAGATTTGGTTGCTTAGGTGCTAAATGTGGGTTTAGGGTTTAGGGTTCAGGGTTTAGGGGTTTAGGGTGTAAATGTGTGTTCTGTCTTCTCAGCTGTCCCAAAACCCTAAACCGCGTGGCAAATCTGTTCAGGTTTGACTTCAGCCTTCGCGGTATGTACCTAAGCATAACCTCACAAAGCTATGGCTATAACTCTACAGAGAACCTCAAAATACATATCAACCTTCATCATGTAGACCCTAGACCCTGAACCATAAATCATAACTGCCATGACCACGGGTACCATTGCTCGTGTCGTTGCTTAGCACGCCCCATGTCGTCTTCTAACATGTTTAGCATGTTGCCTCTTAAGGAGCACCTGCAGGCTTGCAGGGTTTGCTTTGACAGAACTACCTAATTCGCCGGCAACCCCACAAAGAATAAGAAAGATTCCCTTTCTCCTCCTGTGCAGTGTTGCCAAGGATCCTAAACCCCAAACCCTAAACCTTAAACCCTACTGGGGAACTTTGACTCGATCTGCTTAAGGGCTCAAGGGACTTTGTAAGTAGGGCTTGGGTTCCTTGAGGGGTCCTTGAAGGGATCTATAAGGGGCTTAGGGTTTAGGGTGTACTTAAAGGCTCAAGCGGTGCAAGAGACTCAGTAAGTAGGGTAATAACTGGGGTTATAAGTGGCCAAAGTAGGGTTATCCCTTACTTATCAAGTCCTGTGAGCCATGAAGTAGTTTCATTCGCGTTCCAAGCTGTCTTGTGATCGCTAGACAGGACCGAAACCATACAAGACCAAATACCCTCCAAAAATCATTGTTCATACAACCCGTGAAATTCTTGTAAGACCCAATAGATGCCCTATGCAACCATACTGGACCTGTCTACAAGCCCTACTAGCAGCATTCGCCCCGAGGACTTCTTCTCATTAGGATATGAGTTGGTAATCGAAGGTTAAAGATGTGGGGGGCTTCGGTGAGAAGGGTCCGGGTTTCGTTCCCTGAAAGTCAACCCGGAATCCCCAAACCCTAAACCCCAAACCCCAAACCCTAAACCCCAAACCCCAAACCTGAAGGCCTGCCTCTGGCTCACTGAGAAGTTGGATGGTTGACAACTTGTCTATTCCAGTTTTTAAGGGTTCCCTTAAGGATACNAAACCCCAAACCCCAAACCCCCCCAAAAAAAAAAAAAAAAAACCCAAACCCTACCAAAAAAAAAAAAAAAGACCAGAGCCCCAAAGCCCCAAAGCCTCAGCCTCAGGCCCGACAATTCCTGCAGGGTTTGAGTGCCCCAAGTAGTAGGAACTGTTGATGGACTCTGAGCAACACCTTACTGTTGATGGACAAAATCCTGCAGTACCCATTATAAGGAATATAGCATAATTCCCATAGTTTAGGGTCCTTAGGGTCATGCAGGATTTTGTCCATCGACAGTAGGAATCAATAGTTCACACGCTACACTGACACACTCTGAATGGTCGCTGGCATCTAGAATCCAGCTGCGTTGCTCCTTCCCACTGCTTCGTCTTCCTCCTGAAGCCCCTATTGCCTAAACCCCAAACCCTAACTCCTAAACCCTATAAACCCTGATTGAAAACTCTAAACCCGAAATCTACACCCTAATTAAACCCTAACCATCATTACACCCAGGACCCTGACACAGGCTCCGCCAAGTCTCGCAGCTGCTCCCGTGTGAGCAGCGGCAGCACGCTGAGAATCCGATCGGCGTCCCAGTCGTGCAGAGCTTCTGCAGGGAGTCGAAGGCTTCCACGTAGCATTGTTAAACATCCTACCCAGAGGGTCCATATATACTACCAGTATGGAATCAGGCCCGCAAAACCATAAGAGGGATGGTCTTTTGGGACCTAGTTCCATAATGGCAGTATGTGTGGACCCTCTGGGCTACACCCTAACCCCTAACCCCTAAATCCTGAACCCGACACCCCTGTCCTGAAGCCAAAACCCCTAAAACCTATACCCCTAAAAACTAGACCCAAAACCCCTAAACCCAACACCCCTAAAATCTAAACCCCTGGATCCTAAACCCCAAACAAAAACCTATACCCCCGACAACCTCAACCCTACCCTAAACCCAACACCCCTAAAATCTAACCCCCGAAAACCTAAACCCAAAGATCCTAAACCCCAAAAAACCTAAACTCAAAGATCCTAAACCCCGAAAACCTAAACCCCCAAAAACCTAAACCCAAAGGTGTCGCAAGTGTTCATAAGCCTAGTAATGTAGGGGCCTTAATGATTACAATAGGGTTCCCTTTAAAGGGTTCCTTTAGGGCCAACTTTAGGGGTTCTATTAGGGTTGCCATAAGGGGTGTTATGGGGGTGTTTAGGGTACTCTAGGCTTCTATAATAGGGCTCCTTAAAAGTCCAAGTGCCGAATAATTCTTATTGGGTCCTAGGTTCGATAAAGGGTTTTACCAGAGCCCTTAGGAGATCCAAGCCGGCGCGAGGAAGCTTCCGCGGAGACTCTATGACCCCCTAGCTAGGCTTACCCTGAGGCTCCTGGACCCTCGTAGTGAGATCCCAAACCTTAGCCCCCAAAGCCCGAACCCTCCCCCAGAAAGCCCATGACCTCTTTGGTAGACTTAGGGTAGTACCTAATAACCATACGCTCTCCCAAACACGAGCCTACGTGTTACTAAGTATAACCCAAGCCGAAAGTTTGTTTTACTAATAGACCCCTTTCGGAGCCTTAGGGCAGGGGTTTAGGGCTTAAGGGTTTGGGGTGATATGCGTTTCGGGCCTAGGGCTTAAGGGTTTTTGGGGTGTGGGGGTCTAGGGTGCTGGGGTTTAGGGATTAGGGTTTAGGGGTGTTGGGGTGTTGGGGTTTTGGGTTTAGGGTTGTTGGGGTTTTGGGGTGTAGGGTGTCGGGGCTTAAGCAATATCCAATTATTCGTGATTTGGATTTGGGTAATCGGGAACAGGACGTTCCACAGGGCCTGGGCGGGTAGCCAAGAGTAGTTTTTGTTGCTGGTCCTTTTGGGCCTTAAGGACCAAATGACACTAAAAAGTCAGGGCCCTATACCCTAGTCGCCCTCAAACCAGCTCTCCTGGTGAGTGCAGGCACCTCCGTCATGGACGCGACCATCAGCGCAACGTCAGTTATTGGAGTTTTCGCGGTTGAAGGGTCGGAGTTAGTCCGTACCTCCGTGGATTGTGGTCTGCGAAGGTGTGAGGACTGACATTACACTGCTCAGTGCGAAGCATGCGCCCCACCCGGGAATAGGAGCTTGGGTGAGGCTATGCCGCCAAGCAGGGTGGCTTCTTTGGCGGTGACTGCCCTCAGTGCACCAAAAGCACTGCTCGACGGTCACACTGGCCGCACGAAAGTCTTGCTGCTTCTAGCACTCGCTGGACCATGGCCTCTGCAGCCTGACGAAGGATTCGATTGATGAGCGGCGGCGAGCCCTGCCAGCCTTCGTCGGTCTGTCTGTCTCTGTCTGTCTGCCTGTCTACAAATTACTATAGTGGAAACTGCCCACGCACAATCACCTACACCCCGAAACCTTCTGAATCCTAGTCCCTATATAGCCTGATCCCTATCCGGAACCCGTACAACATGCAGCCTGAACCCCAAACCTTGTGCCAGAACCAAAACCTTGTTCCTGAACCCCGTCCAAGACAGAAGCCGGCCCAACGCACAGTACAGCATGCAACCGCGGACAGCTTCGCTAACGAGCCCACCCTGT
This sequence comes from Symbiodinium sp. clade A Y106, assembly GCA_003297005.1. Lineage (NCBI taxonomy): Eukaryota > Dinophyceae > Suessiales > Symbiodiniaceae > Symbiodinium > Symbiodinium sp. clade A. The sequence continues at coordinate 61,860 of BGNK01001582.1, forward strand.
TCCTCGCAGAATCTCAGCAAGTAAGCAAACAAAACTGGACACCCCTCTAACAAACGCTGAGAACATTCATAACGAATATATCGAAAGAGGAACCAAGGCTATGAGGTCATCAAAAAACCTTGAGCGCTACACCCTGGAAACAACTTCAAACCATCAACCCCATACTGCCCCCATACTGCTAAATTCTAAAAAAATACAAGACACCACCACAAAACATCCAACAAGTAGAAACACAAAACTTTAACCCCAAACCCTATATAACACGACGAGACCGAAGCCTGTAACCCTTTAATGACCTGTAGAATGGAAGCCCGAAAAGTTCGGCATTTAAACACCAACCCTGAACCCTATAGAACCCAATTTCCGTTGTAAACGGCCATGGACCCTAAACCCTAAACTCTTAAACACTCTAACTCTATTACTCTATTTCCCTACATACCTAAACCCTTACTCTAGGTTCCTGAGAAGTGTCTTTATAATAAGGGTATCAAAAAAAGTGCAAAAGAGTCCTACTCAGGAGCCTAGTACGAAACATTAAGCCCTAAACCCCTGCTAACCGCGAACTCTAAACCCGGAAACCCTAAACACTAAACCCTAAACCCCTAAACCCTAAACCCAGATAGACCCCTTTAAAGGAACCCTTATAGATCCCTTTCAAAGGAACCCTAAACCCTAATCTCCCCGTGCGGTACCTTGCCAGTCAATTCCGGAGCCTCCCGGGCTTTGCTCCATGGCCTCCTTGCAGAAAACAGAACGCGCCGACCGACGTCAGGGCCTTCTTGTAAAGGAGCCCCTATAGATCCCTTAAAGGACCCCTTAAAGGAACCCCTATAGATCCCTTACAGGACCCCTTAAAGGAACCCTTATAGATCCCTTAAAGGACCCTTTAAAGGAACCCTTAAAAATCCCTTAGAGGACACCTTTATAGGGTTCTACTTAGAGGTTTAAAGGACACAGTAAGTAAGTTAGTCGTATGTAGGGTTATGATTGGGGGGTAACTCCATGTAGGGTACTTATACCCTACTTGCTAAGTCCCCTGGACCTCCAAGTATAGGGTTCTGTACTGTTTTAGATTTCGGGCCTGAGATTTAGGATTTTAGAGGACTTTCTGGAAAATTACTTTACTAATCTCTACTGTAAGGCTCTCCATCAGGTTTTCGAGGGCTTTTATGAAGGCCCGGCATTCCGATCAGGACATCTACGAGCGCTCCTTCAAGAGTTCTACAAGGTTCTGGGCTTCGGGATATCGGTGCCTTCCTTTACTAAGATTGCGAAGAGCACCCTAAACCCCAAACCCCATATTGCATGGACCGTAAACCCCAAACTCTGAACCCTTAACCCTAATCCCCGAACCTTCCTGATAGAGCACCCTTTGTCCAGCTATTCTGTCTTCAGAAGCAGGCCGGAACCCTGCCCATTGTAGAAGGTGAGCAACAAAGATTTGGTAGAGATCCTTGTATGACGAAAAACCACAACCCCCAAAAGGAATAACCTAAACAGCCCTTTCCAGTAACTTTCAAAACCTTAGTTCTCCAGTATTCTCTTGACAGAATGCGTATCATTGCCTCATTCTATATTCTTCCCTTTTCGTAAGGAACTTCCAAAACAAAGTTTGTAAGGGAATTGGCGACCTAGCACATATAAATCGTTTGCAACCTCCGTAACCCCCGGCAGCACCGCACACAGCGAAAGAAAGCCCTAGCAAAACAGCCTAGCCTTGTGTTATGACGCCCTTGAGAAGCCTTCTCTGGACTTTGAAGTAACCAGGGAGAAAAAAGTATAGACTGTTATTTCGTAAAGGTTCCTTAAAGGAACAGGTACCCCAAAAAAGTATTCAAGTATGGTACTCCAGAACCCAGTTCTGGCAACTTTCAATCCCCAGCCTTGTGGCGATGTCGGAAACTGTCAAGAAGCCAGGACACCAACCGCTCCTTGGGCTCGCTCATCTCAGGGGGCTACTCTGAACTACAGCTAATGACACAAGGGTGCCAATTCCAAATTCAGCGTATATATATATATATCTATATCTGTATCTATATCTATATCTATATCTATATCTGTATCTATATCTATATCTATATCTATATATCTATATATCTATATCTATATATATATATTATATGTATATACTATCCATATACATATAGATACGCACTATACGACTATCATTGCGGTACTGCCAGGGTAGCACATAGGGGGCACTGTAAGGTTACTTTAGCAAGGCTCAGGGCTTGGCTGGGGGGGGGGGCTGTCACAAGGTCAAAGACTTCAGCAACTCTATGCGAGTTTGTGGGAGTTTCCGAAAATTAGGGGTACCTTAAGGTTCCGTTAAAGGGTTACTATAAGGCTACTATCAGGGTTCCTTTGAAGGGCTTTAGGCTTTAGGGTTTCCGAAAATCAGGGGTATCTTATTTTGGGGTCCTTAAAATCAGAATCATACTATTTAGGGTACTATATTAGGGTCCCCTATTGTCGGAAACGCCCATATAGGTCTACAGGGCCTTCCTTGAAACTCCGAAAGCCCTTGATTCAGGAACAATTCTAGTAGGGTCGGGTTGAGCATTGAGGGTTTAGGGTCTTGTAGGGGTTCTCAGTGGTCCAAGAACACAGAAACTGCTGTTGATGGACAAAATCCTGCATTACCCATTATAAGGAATATACCACAATTCCCATAGTTTAGAGTCCTTAAGGTCATGCAGGATTTTGTCCATCAGCAGTAGCATAAGGGTTCGGAGCTTTCGGAGTTTGGGAGGTGAGGGTTCAGTCGTTCAGGGTTTGGGTGTAGTGTCACGAAGGGATACTACAACACTTTCATTTCGGAACTTACGCGCTTTTCCACGCTTCCAAAGGGTGTCACAAAGTTGTATACCATTTTTAGCAGTCGTAGGCCTGTAACTGTAGTTGCTTTTTCGTTGGAGACTGTTGCCTTGTGATAAGACCCTAACCATCGCATAAGTCATCCAAAACGTACTCTTCTTTGAATTGTCAAGGCATTGCTGGATGGGGAGCTGTGGCGTAGCGCTAGACCGTGCGCTCTAAGTTTCCTGTATTTTCCGTATAACCGTAGTTGACTCTGAAAGCCCCAACAGGTTCGATCCCAGTAAGTTATGTCCCCCATCATGCTGATGAGCAGTGTTCGGACATCTGGGTCGATCTTCATGTGGCTCAAATCCTTCGTCTCCAAGCCAAAGTCCTCAACCCTAAACCCTAAACCCTAAACCCCTAAACCCTAAACCCTAAACCCCTAAACCCTAAACCCTAAACCCTAAACCCCGGCACTCCAGTCTTCCAGCTTGTAGGCCTCGACGTTCTCCGGAGCTTTCTGCCCCACTTTCTTCTCAACACCAGCCCAGAGGGTCCATATATACTACCATTGTGGAATCAGGCCCTCAAAACCATAAGAGGGATGGTGGGTCCATATATGCTACCATTATGGAATCAGGCCCTCAAAACCATAAGAGGGATGGTCTTTTGCGACCTATAATTCCATGATGGTAGTATGTGTGGACCCTCTGGGCAATGCTTCTGATCTTGTCGAATGCACTTCGCTTGTCGCTCCCTCTCGGTCACATCTGCAAACTCGAGGAACCGAGCATCCGATTTGCTTTTCCGGTACTTAGTGCTTCAGTGTCGCACTCTTCAGCCGTGCCACTGCTTCGCTCTTGCCGTACTTGCAGAGCACTTACCTTGCAGTCAGTTTACAAACGCAAACACACACAAACAAACAAACTACGACCCTAAGCCTTAAACCCCAAACCACCATGCCCTGAATCCTAAACCGTCTGCCCATGAGGTTTGGGTTTGCATGTGGGGTATGCTCCACTTTCCTTACTACGGTTTTGGGGTATACTATCGCGTATGTCTGTTACATTATAGGAACTTGCAGGACATCTAAGAGGGGTTTGGGGTTTTAGGGTTTAGGGTTTTAGGGTTTATAAGGGTTTAGGGTTTAGGGTTTTACGGTTTAGGGGTTTAGGGTTTATAAGAGTTTAGGGTTTAGGGTTTCCGCATTGTGTAGATGTTCAGGCCCCTATATTACGGATTGCACGAAACTGGCCCAAACCCTAGGCCCTAACCCTGAACCCTAAGCCCTAAACCTCTAAACCCCTGAACCCCTAAACTCGCACGCGAATACACCAAATAAACACCTCGGCAAATTTAATGCGGCTGGGATGCCACCGGATTGCGCAGGAAGACCACGCATCGCGGCCTTCCTTGGCTTAACTCCCTATAGGGATCTAAGGACTCTTATATTGAGGCTTTGGGCCCAAAGACCATACTATATAAGGCTTTTGAGCTATTTTGATCCCTAGGGCTCCAGTTGCCTAAATAGTAGGTTACTGGGGTACATAATATATGGATAGTAACCTACTGTTTAGGTAACTGGAGCCCTAGGGTTTGCAGGCTGTACCGAGAGACGGAAGGGCGCATTTATGCAAGGAGTTCTCCGTTTTAAACTAAAGATTGCTCTTGACTAACCCAAAGGGTCCTGGGTCCTAGGTACCTTCATGGGGATACTTTCTCAAACCATCATCGCAATTCACTAATATTAATATAGGAATCCTACATTCGGCTATTTGGGTACATAAGACCCCTTAATCTAACCTTAAACCCTTACAGTAATTAGCAACGCTTATAGGATCCCTTATAGGTACATGGGACCCTTATAAAACAGGGCTTTGCAGCTCGCTGGACTGCAGGGATGAAGCGATGGTAATGGAGTCTGGGCAAAACCGGGATTGAGATGTACCAAACCTTAAAGACGAAATGAACCCTAAAAGGGTTTAAGGTTCATAGACCATATAGGGATTTATAGTATAAGGGTATAGGGCCATTTGTTTTAAGGGTCTTTTCGTCCTTAAGGAATTCCCAGACCCCCGGGAGGATCCAAAAAGTAGATCTCCTAAGTTGGGGCCCTATACCACTAAAGGTACTTTATAGGAACCCCCATTAAGGGATCTACTGTTTGGATCCTCCCGGGGTCTGGGTTAGGGCTTCTTCGGGGCTGAGTACCCTAGCCCAAAAAAGCTTAACTTTTTGAATTATAACTATAGTAGATTATTATACGCCCCAAAAAGGTTAAAGGTTACCTACTTAGCCTAGGGCTTCTAGGGCTTATGAAATAAGGCTTTGAGGTGCCGGGATCTAACAATCCTAAAGCCTAAACCCGATTTCCCACGAAGAAAACCATCACCAAGGCCCAGAAACTCCAACACCCGATCCCTTCGTGCCAAGGCAGCCTACTAGAGTTTCGACTTTCAGGAACTGGAGCCCTAAACCCTAAACCATTACATTGCCCTAAGCCCTATAAACTTCAGACCTCAAACCCCAAAGCCCGACAACCAACACAAAAACCACTCAAACCAACAAAACAACACAACACAACACGAAGATCCAACAATCACCGCCCGAATCAAGACAGCCGAGAGTCGCTGAATTCCACAACCAAGAGCAGACCTCAGAAAACTTGCCCGGAATTTCTCAAAGTTCATTTTTCGTTACAAGTGATGAGTCGTAGAGCTTTTAAGAGGCTCTTGTGCGGTCTGATAGGTTGTTGCTTGACGGATTCTGCAGGGTTTTGTTTCTTCGGGCTGTGCCTGCCGTAAAGACGAAATGAACCCGACAAGGGGTTGAGGTTCATATACCAGGTAAGGTTTCATAGTATAAGGGTACGGTGCCCTTACTTTTCAGGGTCGTTTGCTCCTTAAGGTGGAAATCTGAGAGATGCGTGCGAAGGTAAAGTTTGGACCGATAAGCTCTCGTATGTGCGGCCACTTTGTGCAGGGCCGACCCTTAGGGACGAAAAGACCCTTAGAAGAAATGGCTCTATACCCTTATACTATAAATACCTATGTGGTATATGAACCTTAAACCCTTTTAGGGTTCATCTCGTCTTTAAGGACTGCGCCTTCCGTAAAGTTCTATGGGACTGGGAAGGCGCCCTTGAAGGACCCCTCATAGGAATCCATAAAGAAGCCCTTATGGGGTACTTGCCCAGAGATCCCAACATCCCTTAATCAAGGAATATACCTTAAACCGTAATATGGCGGCCCCTAGAATTTAAGGTTTCTTCCTTAACTAAGGGATATTGGGATCTCTCCGTGCCCGAACCATATATAGTAGTTTTATATGCAATTATAGAAGCCCTACATTCTATGCACTACATAAGGAACTTAGGACACTTAGGGAATACGGACTATATGTAAAACACCGGGCAGAAGCTCCAAAGCCTCTTCCTATGGGGTAAAAAAAGTTCAAACTTTCCAGTAAGACTACCTTATAAGAGCCCCAAATGTTGAAAAGTTGGGTTTTGGGCCAATAAGTTTAGACTAAGTCATAAAACCCAACCTTGAAACCCTACAGCCCCAACTGCCAAAAATACAGCCTCAAAACCGAGAATCTTAAATCCTCAAACCTGGCAAACCCAAACCCTACAACCCAAAACAACCTAAATCACCGTGGGTCTTTCTTCCTCTGAAATCTACTCCTTGAGATGTCTAAACCCTGCACCCCCTCAGCCCTAAAATTCTCCATCCCTGAAGCCTGAAATCCCGAACCTCTGAACCTTCACGTCCTTACCTTAGGGATCTAAGGACTCATATTTTAAGGCTTTTGGGCCCAAAGACCAAACTATATAAGGCTTTTGGGCTATTTTGATCCCTAGGGTTAGCGAAATCGAGCGGCATCGTGCGCCAGTCGAAGTGGCCACCCACGGCCACGAGTTGCCGCAACACGTTCGGAGCATAGTTCCTCGGCTAGCCATTGGACTGTAGGGCTTAGGATTTAGGTTTGGGGCAGGGTCTAAGGATGTAGGGTTTTGGAGTTTGTGCAGGGATTTTTGGATTTAGAGTTTGAGGGTGAAGGGGCATTTGGACGGTAGCATTTGAATAAAAAGCCCCAAAATACCTCTTGGCTAAGACATACATGGTAAGCTGCAAAGAGCTTGCTGTTCTGATTTACGATAGGCTTCCTGAGCAGAAGTTTAGGTCCGTAGTGTTGAAGATTTGTAGCATTTACATGCACAATGTAGACCAAGGTCAATTAAGGATCCTCATAGTCAGACACTTGAAGAAAACATGCCATTTTTTGAAGAAAAACCTGCGGTGAACAATTACATGGCGTGTAGAGTCTCGGGTTTGCCCAGAGATCCCATAATATCCTTTAATTAGGGAATATACCTTAAATTATAGGGGCCTCAATATTATGGTTTAAGGTATATTCCTTAGTTAAGGGGTATTGGGATCCCTGGGTTGAAACGGGCAGTCTTCTTCGATGCTCTGATGTCCTGCTCACAACGGCGCTGGGCCTGTTTGGTGCCGCAACCTAGAAGAAGCAACTAGGAGCGAGGAGCCGACGCATGCTTGCACCCAGAGATCCCAATATCCCTTAATTAAGGAGTATACCTTAAACCATAATATGAAGGCCCCTATAATTTAAGGTATAGTCCTTAATTAAGGGATATTGGGTGCCGACTCTTGCAGGTGCTCTTTGCAGCTGCTTGTTCGCAACGCAGCGGACGTCTGCTTCATAATCGCCGTGGCTTCTGCGCCTTCCGGAAGCCGGTGCATGATCAGCTGTGTTACCTGTGCCTGCGGCTCAACACGAGATCGAAACACAGGTACGTCGGGCCACCCGAGCCTTCTCGAGCCCAGAGCCGGCATATGGTTTTGCCGAAGTGTTCTGCTGCTTGCAGGCGCTCTTTCCAGCTGTTCGTTCGCCACGCGTTGAAGACTCAGAGATCCCAATATCCCTTATAATTAAGGAATATACCTGAAAATATAGGGGCCGTCATATTATGGTTTAAGGTATATTCCTTCATTAAGGGATATTGGGATCTCTGGGGACAATCCTTGTGAACAGGGCTGTTTCGGTGGCCTTCCAGAGAGTCGATGCGAGATCCTGTAGGCATTCTGCTTGCGCCTGCTCGGCTTCCACAAGCGACTGCAGCTCGTTTACCGTTGTCTGCAAGGTTTGGGGGTTTAGTTGGTTTAGGGGTCTAGGGCTTAGGTTTTCTACTCCTCCAAGAATGAAAGCCCACCGAAGTCCTTCGTCATGACGACCCAGAAAGTAGAGATACATGAACGAGCCTATGCACTAATTATGACACCTGAAATCACACCTCTCAAAAAATGCTAGGATTGAGGTTCGGGGTTTAGGGTTTTCGGTGAAACACAAGCTCTGAGCCATATGTGAGTCCCAGACGCCCGAATTTCACAGTGTCTCATAACCAACTCTTGGGCATCGGGCTCAATGAACAAACATCTTCTATCAAATCCAACGTTGCCGACTCTCTTGACTCCGAACTTACCTATAGTCTCCACTGTAGTTCCTTTTTTGGTTGACCAATTTTATGGTTAGGATCCTATACTATAGATTTTGGTTAACCAAGACCAAGAAAAGGAACTACAATGGAGACTATAGGTAATATAGCCCAGAGTGACTGATTGAACACACCCAGAGATCCCAATATCCCTTAATTAAGGAGTATACCTTAAACCATAATATGAAGGACCCTATAATTTAAGGTATATTCCTTAATTGAGGGATATTGGGATCTCTGAGCACCCGCACCTGAATAAGGAAGTGCATCACATATTTCGGCTTCGGGTTTACAGAATTCTCCACAGACGTGGGCATGTGAAATCAAGGGTCTTCACATCTTTTCACTTGGGACACACGAGCCCTTAAGCGCATCATCAGATCACCGTCTGGGGAACAGTTTGGAAAGCGCTTCGCCCTTGAACACATCCTAAACGTCGGACCCCAAACCCAAAACGACCTCGCACTCTAAAATCCTCAAGACCCAAACCCTTAAGCCTTGCCCCTGAAACCCCAAACCCTGAACCAGCAACTAAGCCCTGAACCCCTGAACCCTGAACCGCAAGCGAGGCGCTTCACCAGGAATGGTGTTCCGGCGATGTTCCTCGGTGAAAAGCCAAGTCTCCGGGCTCCAGTTACCCAGTTAACTAATTACTTAAGTCGGTAATTACCTTAAAGACGAAATGAACCCTAAAAGGGCTTAAGGTTCATATAATTCATATACCATATAGGTATTTATAGTATAAGGGTATAGGGCCATGTCTTTTAAGGTACTGGGTTAACTACATAAGATGATATGGTCAGTGTTTAGGGTGCAGGGTTTCGGATCTAGGCTGTAGGGTTCGGGGTAAGGGTTTCTGGGCTAAGGGGCTAGGGTTTACTGGTATCCTCATTAGAGTTTGGAAGACCTAATTTCACCGTGGTAGTATATATAAGAGTTTCCGAAAATCGGAGACCCTAATATAGTACCCTGAAGGATCCTTGTTTTAAGGACCCCAAAATAAAATACCCCTGAATTTCGGAAACTCTCATATGAACCCTCTTGGTTCTGAGGGGTGGGTGCACGCCAGGCCGCGGATGGATCGATCCGCTAACATGCGCACGGCTAAGCAAGCCTCGGACTCGCGCCGCTGGGCCATACTGTAGGGGCCATAAAAGGATCTACCAGGCTTCTATAAGGGTGCCAAGGGTTTAGGGTTTAGGTAATGTCGGGGCATGTCGGGGCCTTAATAGTTAGAATAGGGTTCCTTAACGGGATCTATAGCAGCTCTATAAGGAATATAATGTAGGTGCCTTTATCATTAGAATGGGTTTCGGGGGTTCCATATTATAATATACCCCCAAGCCGTATTTTAACTAATGAGGCCCCTATATTACTTGATTTTGGCAGGCTCTGTAATGGCTCCAGGGCTTTGCAGGATTCTGCAAGGATTCTTTAAACCGCTCATAAGAGTTCATGTGGGTATAATAATGACAAAATCGCAAAAAGATTTTGCAGAGTCTTGAAACAGGTTCTGTACTTCAGATGGCTGAGTAAATAGCTCTATCTCTATTTTGGAGGAGTGGGGTTGGAATATTCAAAGCAACATTAGTACAGTTACAGGCACTGTAAAAGCAGTATTGCCACTTCGTCACTCCTCATTTTTGCTTACTTGATGGTCGTTGTTTTTGACGGAAAAGTTACGTGTTTAGGACTTCAGGTCTTGATGGTTGGGAGTGAAAAAGGCATAAGTAGCAATTTTCGACACATGGAACTCGAAACCCACACAGACCAAGACCCAACCCTAATCCCTAAACCTTGATCCCTAAACCCTCCTATAACTATAAGCCCTGCACCCTAAGCCGGGTGGCTAAGATCACCATAAGAAAGCCTGAAAACCCTCAAACTTAAATTCTCAAGCCTTGACGTAAAGGATTGAGGTTTCTTAGTCTATGATCGCGCCTGCTCGGATTCTCTCAGGAGCAAGCCATAACTTGCAGAAACGGTCGTTTTGCCCTCGAAATGAAAGCAAAACACGCAGAACATACACAGACACACAAACAAGAAGCAAAAGAACAGAATCGAACAGCACCATAACTCCAGATGCTGTCGTCAGGAGCCCCCAGCACATCACGTGAATGAGGGTACCTAGTCCCTGAAACCTAAACCCCTAACTAAACCCATAAACCACCAAAAACTAAAAGCCCAAACCCAAGAACTAAACGCACAGGACTCCCCTCACCCCACGAGCCTTCTTTGGCAAGTCCCTCCACCATGAGGTGCCGCATCGTGTTCCCGCCAGTCTTTGCATCCCACAGGAACCTCGGCAGGGCTGGCTTTTGGAGTAATGTAGGAACCCGATTAAGAAACACTGCTCCTACAACCCTCAAAATATTAGCATCCCTTGACAGAGGTTCAATGTCAGTACCCTAAGGGTCCAAGTACGTAATAATCATATATTCTCTGAAATATTGAGCTACTTTATAACTACTATCCTAAACCCAAGTACCTAATTATTGGGTCCTTTGGACCCTGAGGGATAGGGACCCAATGTTTCTTCATCAGGCTTCTGTATTATACTGGACAAGTCCAGTCTGCCTCGGCAATGGAAGTAGAATATGATATGGGAGTTTCCGAAAATAGGGGACCCCAATATGGTACCCTAAATAGTAAGATCCTTATTATAAGGACCCCAAAATAAGGTACCCCTAATGTTCGGAAACTCCCATATACACTCGGCGTAGGGGTGTCCTGTGTCTTGATGGTTTTAGGGCTTGGGTTCGACGGTGTAGGCCCTGCGGTTGCATTGCTTGGGTTCCCCAGAAGGGTTTCGGAGGTTTTAGGGGCATGGGTTTCAGGATTATGGGTTTACGAGTTCCTGCCACGCACGAAAGCTTCAAGGCTTCAGCTATCTAAATATAGAAAACCGTAAGTTAGGTTGCGACCTGTACAAACGTAACCTTATGCGTAACCTTAAGGCTCTTAAGGTCCTGAGCCAAGACGCTGCGGTTAAATCTCCACTGAGGAAAATTGATTTCTGCTGTATTTGGGCACTTGTACCCAAATGTTGAATTCAAGCTCATCTAACTCCTAATTTCGCGTAGCGCAAGAAGCTAATAAGAACAGGGTTTGGGATATGTTGTGTACATATATATATATACACATGAATACACACACACACACTAAATTACCAACAAGGGAATCTGGGGAACCATTCTGGTAATTTTTGCGGACTCAAAATGGTCTTTTTGTTCTGCAGATTCTGACCTGGTTGCCCGGATCTTCGAATCCACAAACATTCTCGTCTCCCTGCCGCTTACCTTAACCCCAGATAGCCTACTTTCTTCAGGATTTTTTATGTAAGGAAACCATAACAAGTAGCCCTAAAAGGTAGGTTACCCAGAGGGTCCATATACACTACCATTATGAAATCTGGTCCCAAAAGACCATCCCTATGGTTTTGGGACCCTAATTCCATAATAGGAGTGTTTATGGAACCCCTTGGTTATTTGTCAGTTTCCGAAAAAAGGGGACCCTAATATAATACCCTAAATAGTAGGATCCTTATCATAAGAACCCCAAAATAAGGTACCCCTAACTTTCGGAAACTCCCATATATAGCTATATTAGGTTAGGATCCTTATTATAAGAACCCCAAAATAAGGTACTACCCCCAAATTTTCGGAAACTCTAAACCCCAAACCCTGAACCTTAAAGGCCCATCAAACCCTGAACGATAAACCCTTTATAGAACTCTTAAAGGCCCGTAACCTTAAGGACGAAAAGACCCTTAAAAGAAATGGCCCTATACCCTTATACTATAAATCCCTATATGGTCTATGAACCTTAAACCCTTTTAGGGTTCATTTCGTCTTTAAGGAAAACCTTCAACCCGAAACCATTATAAGGCCCTGGTTATTTGTTAGCGTATACGGTATATCCCGTCATTCCCTTATAGAGCCCTTATAGATCCCTTCAAGGAACCCTTAGGTAGGTTATTTGGCTTAGTTGCTGAGTTCATAAGCCCCAAAAAGTGTAGACTTTCAGTTTTTATAGTGGGTAATCTTATCCCAAGAAGTGTAAAGTGTATCCACTCAGCTACTAAGGAAGGTTTGAGGTTGATCATTTGCTTTTGTCTTTAGGATCGCGATTCGGAAACGTGGCCTTTGTGCTTGCTAGCTGCTACTGGGAGGTAGGTTATTTGTGGTCCAGGAAGGGCTTGGGGGCTTTAGGCTAAACCCTAAACTCTAAACAGGCTTTAGGAGTCCTCTGAAAGTCCAGGGTTCCTAATATCCCCCCCTTTAAAGACGGTTTAGGGTTTAGGGTTTAGGGACGAAATGAACCCGAAAAGGGTTTAAGGTTCATAGACCATATAGGTATTTACAGTATAAAGGTATAGGGCCATTTCTTTTAAGGGTCTTTTCGTCCGAAAGGCCTCCCTTCGGAGGAAGGAGGGGCGAAGGGACCTTTTTAATGAAGGCCCATATATAGGATTTAGGGTTTAGGGTTTAGAGTTTAGGGTTTATAGATTTATAGGGTTTAGACTTTAGGATTTAGGGTTTAGAGTTTAGGGTTGGGGGTCTTTTTGTTATGATTCAGGGGTCCAGGTTAACTCACAGCCTGGATACACGAAGGGCTCCGCGGAGGATGGGTGCAGCCTCGGACTTGGCAGAAGGCCCCGGGACTTAGTAGGTAATAAGTAGAGTCATAAGTCTTATCCCTATATATCCTATATAGGCCCTAAACCTTAAACCCTAAACCCTAAGTTATAAGTACCCTAAATGGAGTTACCCCAATGATAACCCTACTTGTAACCTCCAAGTATGGTCGGACTTGGCAGAAGGCCGTCCAGCACGAAAGTGGGCGGTAAAAACTGAAAATCCCTCACAGGCTTATCTCCCCGGGCAGAGGCGCGATCGAAAAGCAGACAAATACCATGGGGGTTTCAGGTTTACGATTTTAGGGTTTAGGGTATGAATTTGGGGTCTTAAGGCTTATAGGGCTTAGGGGAAAATCCTACTTGAACTTTCGATCTGCCACAACTTCCATGTCAAACATTGCTTGCCTGACATTTAGGAACCAATGCTCGGTCATCAATTTGGTCAGTCTGATCCCGAAAAACCCAGCCATTAGACAGCAGAACCCCGAACTCAAAACCCTGCGTAGACCCAAAACCAAAATCCAGAGTCTTGGTTCCCTCTGGGCGAGTTTATAAAGTGCTTCAAGGTCCATGTACCCCAACCGTCTATATTTTGGCCCTAAAGAGTCGCTATATAGGTACTTTGGGGCCAATGTTTAAGGGAGTGTGGGGTTTGAGGGTGCAGGCTGAATTCGGTTTTGAATTTAAGGTATAATAGACTGGGCTTTGGAGTACCATACTTTAATACTTTTTTCTTAAAGGAACCCTTATGAAATAAAAGTCTATTTCTCCCTTGTTACTTGAAAGCCCAGAAGATGGTATAAGCATAGATGGCACAATGCAGGGTCCAAACCGCTTTGAAGGAAAGTGAGCTCCCTGCTCTCCAGAAGGTAAGCAAAATACTAACTTTTGGAAGTCAAATCCAAAGAGGAACAAACAAACAAAGGTACCCAAGAGTCTTGGAAGTAGAGTGCGCGTACCCCGGCTTCTCCCTTGCTGACTTACTCTGCCGTCGAATCCACAACCCGTAGGGGTATCTTTGTTCACCTGGAAGGCGGGCTGACTGGGTCCAGGCCATACATGTACTGCAGCGGCCTTCAAAATCAGAACAGGGTGTTGGTAGATAATATAGGGGCCTAAATAATTGCCTATATTATTCTGGGGGCTCCTTATTATAGTTATAGTATTATGGGCCCCAACACCCTATTCTAATTATTAAGGCCCCTATATTATACTCTCACAAACGATAGTTGCAAGTTGCAACTCCAGGGGCAACATGTTTCTATTCCTTCCGATGATCCCTTGCTTGCAAGGAGAACCTTCGGTAGCTCTGTGAATGTCTGCTTAAAGGCTCATGGGCTTTGCTAAGTAGGGTTATAGGCAAGGTTATAGTTAGGAGAGCCCTACTTCGGGCCCTTATAACCCAATCTAACACCCGACTTACGAAGTCCTTGATCCCGAAACCCTGAACCCGAAATCCCAACCCTACTTACTATGTCCTAAACCCGAAATCCTAACCCCACTGACTAAATCCCTTGAGCCCTGAAGTGCCCTTGGCCGAATCGCTGCGGAGGGCGCAACGCTGCTGGCCCCTCGAAGCAAGACTCATCCTGCGGCTTCGGGATTCCCTTACTTGGAGGCCCTGTTGACTTAGTAAGTAGGGTTAGCAAGGTGGGTTATGGGGGATTATAACATGGTTTCTAGGGGATACTAAGTAGACTTACTAAGTCAACAGGGCCTCCAAGTAAGGACGAAAAGACCCTTAAAAGAAATGGCCCTATACCCTTATACTATAAATCCCAATATGGTCTATGAACCTTAAACCCTTTTAGGGTTAATTTCCTCTTTAAGGTCGGGACTTGGGGGACTTCTATTAGGGCAAAGAGCTTCGGAGGGCTTAGGGTTTGGGGATTAGGGTTTATAGGGCTTATAGGGTGTATGGGGCTTCTAGAGTTTATAGGGTTTATAGGGCTTTATAGAGCTTATAGGGCTTGTAGGGCTTAAAGGGTTTATGGGATTTACGGGGCCTATAGGGCTTATAAGGGTTTATAGTGCTTATAGGGTTTATGGGGCTTGTAGGGTTTATTGGGCTTACGGGATTTGGGACTTCGGGGTATTCTATTAGGGTAAAGAGTTTCGGTCGGCTGAGGGCTTAAAGTTTAAGGTTCGGGGTCGGGGGATGAGGGTAATGTAGGAACCTGATTAAGAAACCCTGGGCCTATAACCCCAAAATAGTAGGATTCATATAAGGAACCCTAATAAAGGCCCAAGGTTTCTTAATCAGGTTCCTACATTATAGGGTTCGGGGCTTAAAGCTTTGAGTGTAGGGTTTGGGCATTCAAGTTAGAGATGTCAGGGCCTGTAGAAGCTCTAGAATTGGGTTTTCCGGTTCGTCTGCAGGGATGCTGCAAGTAGGGTTATGTGTAGTTATGCGCAAGAACCTCCTTAAGCCCAAAACACCGTAAAACTGCAATTGTCGGCGGTTTAGGGTTGTAGTATAGTTCCAAGAGCCAGAAGAGTTCGAATAGGCTTGTCATGTAGGGCTTGCTTTATACTATAGATGTGCTATGGAGGCCTGCGGAATTCTGCTATGGAGGCCTGAGGAAGTCTGTTGCTAACTACAGAGGCCTCGTGTATTAGCATTCTATATCCCGACATACTCATACTATAAGAACAGCCCTTAAGCTGCGTCCATTATACTAAAAAGGGTGCAAAAAGAAGTAAAGATACTTACGCAAGTCATAGTGAATGGAAATTCCTAATGTACGGAAACCCTGTCTACTTATGTAGGTACTTAGGATCCTTTGGGTATAGAAGCTGTATCAGGGGACGGGTTTAGATTTAAGGGGTTGAAGTTATAGGGGTTTAGTAGGGCTCTAGGGGTTTAGGTTTAGGGTTTAAGCACTCCAAGGCAACTTAGGTTAGGTGTTGTACAAGGCTCCAGGTTCGTGATGAGGCTTCCCTAAACCCTAAGTGCTAAACTTTAGACCCCTAAACCCTAAACCCTAACCCCTAAACCCTAAACTTTAGACCCCTCAACCCCTAAACCCCTAACCCGAAAACCCTAAACCCTAAACATTAACCCCTAAACCCTAAACTTTAGACCCCTAGACCCCTAAACCCCTAAACCCCTAAACCCCTAAAACCCCTAAACCCCTAAACCCTAAACCCTAAACCCCTAAACCCTAAACCCTAAACCCCTAAAACCCCTAAACCCCTAAAACCCCTAAACCCCTAAACCCGGTTCAGGAGGGTCGGCCTTTAGGCCTGAAAGGGGCTCCGAAAGCTGAACAAGGCAAGGGCAAGGAGATTGGGTTTTATGGGTTTAGGGTTTATGGGTTTATGGGTTTGGGGTTTATGGGTTTAGGGTTTTTGGGTTTTTGGGTTTATGGGTTTATGGGTTTATGGGTTTAGGGTTTATGGGTTTATGGGTTTATGGGTTTAGGGTTTAGGGTTTATAGCGAATCCCAGAAAGTTGGAACATGGGTTTAGGAGGATTAGTGCTAGAATCCCTTATACATTACATTTTGGGCATGAGGATAAGAGAATGTTCCAACTTTCTGGCTTCTACTGTAGTAGATCGGCGTCAGTAGGCCTTCGAAACCCTCTGAACCCGAAGCTTGCAGCATCGATAGCATCAGGCCTCCAGTATGGTCAAGGACACCTGTCAAGTGCAAGGTTACAGGCAGGGTTGTAGCTGCGATAAGCCTCCTTAGAGAACTTATAACCACAATTATAACCCTACTTACTAAGTCTCTTGAGCCTTTTGGTACTGTGGAGCTGTGAGATTTAGCATCCTTCGGAGCTCAAGTTTGAGGATGACTGCCTGTTCTTGGGTTCAGGGCTGAGGGTTTAGGTTTGGTGTTGTAAAGTCTTCTCTCGAAGGTTCGCGAGCACGAAGCGAGGACGCAGACAAGCATGGTGTGCTAAGATATCTAACACGACACAACGATGCATGCTCAGACTAGAAAGGAGATCCCTTAAGGGTGTTCCTACACAGCACCGTTTAGAAATAAAAGGTCCCCAAGTAGGCGATCTGTGTCGTAGATCCTCCCTCGGGTCTGGGTGGGGATGACGAGAAGATGGCAGTCGTAGAGCCCTCGAGGGGATGAAGAGCAAAGCAGAGCTGAAATCTCTATGAAGGGCTTGCGGTTGGCCTCATCTTCCTTCCCCAAGGCTTAGGGTTTAAGGTTCTGTAGAAGTCTTGTGATTGGCGATTGAAGCATAGCAGCATGGCGGGTGAGTGTGTAGGAATGCCGGAACCTTGAGCCTTCGTTGCTAAAATTGGTTGGCATCCATGCGCCTTTCAAATTTCCGACCGGCGTTCTTCAGGTTTGTCTGCCTTCCTTCTATGGGGCCATCTTATAGGGGCCGGGGGTTGGGTTTCGTCCGGTATGGGCCTAGTGCTTGGGCATTGTTCGGGCGTTGGCTGTTGAGTTTGGGGTTTAAGGCGGGTCGAAAAAACATACCAGAAGGAGCAAAACCCTGTCGTCCCTACACAATACAGACTCGCGCCTAATGCTTATAGCATTTAAGGCTAGGGTTTTCGGGTTGAGGATTTGTGGTGAGGTTCAGGGCTCTCAAATTCATACCGGGACCCTGGAGCCTGAGAAACACAGCAGCGGTGCCAGGAAAAGAAAGGAGGAGAGTCGCACTCTGCCAGGAAGCCTCCAAACTTTCGAATCGAACATTGAGTTCATCTGGGTTCTCGTTAAGGAGCTTCATGTAAGTTACCATAATAGGGATCTTAGTCAACAATGTGGCTTCCTTATTATTGCAAGTTACATTAAACTCTTGAACAAGACACCAGTTATATGCCTGTGGAGCCGAACGACCTAAATAATGATTAGGTACTTGGGTTTTGAGAGAGTACATCATTGTTTGGTGCTTGAACCCTTAATGTGAGCGTCTTGGGGACTTGGGATTCCAGCGGCTGTTGGCTGTGTCACTGGACTTTGAAGTACTCAGGGAGAAAAAGTATAGACTTTTATTTCGTAATGGTTCCTTAAAGGAACAGGTACCCCCAAAAAAGTATTCAAGTATGGTACTCCAGAACCCAGGTCATGCATCTCGTCGCTTAGAAGCTGGGGTTCTGGGGCATGGCATACTGCATACGAAGCTTGAAACAATCCCGAGTTCTAGCTCAAGAGCCTCCGTCCACCCAACTCAGGTCGCACTCTAAAGCCCGAAACCCTGAACCCTAAACCAAAGCCGAAGGTCTAGACCACGAACTTACGGATCCTAGGACCAGGCTGTAGAAACTCAACTCGGTGCCCACGGTCACTAGGGTACATCTTAAGCAACAAGTGTTCAGATTTACAGCTTTATGAAATATGGTAAAACATAGTATCATCACAATATGTTTAAACCTAATTGAAGCTAAACCACACGGTTTGGGGTCTAAGGCTTAAGGGTTTAAAGCTGAGGCCTGACGGTGTGCAGAGGACGCGACCCAAAGGGACCCCTACCACCCTGTTTTTTGGGTACTTACTCTTCTAGACAACAGATCCTTGCCATACAACTGGGTAACCGCAGGAGGGGTAAGGTATGACCCTCAAGGTGGGTAGTTCTCTACAGCAGAGCCCGTTTTAAGGTCCTCTTCATAAGGGCGCCGTACTATTTCGGGGACCTCAGAAGGGACCCTAGTTTAGAGAACTACCCTTATATTCAAAGCCTCTCAACCCTAAGAAGGGATCCTAGAGAGAACTACCCAGGAACTTAGGGTGCAGGCATGGCCTGAAGCGCAGCAGCGCTCATGAAGCCACGGCAGGCCCTCGTAGCCTCAAACTCCGCTGCCACGGAACTCCCCTCTACGTTCCTGATCTCTTGGCTTCGTTGTCTCCCCTCCCTGTGGTGGTGTCTCTGGTGTTCGCCGTTTGCTAAAGTATGCAGGCACCCCCCCTCTCTGCCAGCTGAGTCTAAGTGCCCGAGCATGCCACCAAGCAGAAGCTGCAATCTTGGCTGAATTGTCGCATGCTGTGCTGTTGTATTTACATTGGATTGGCTGCTGAGCAGCTAGTAAACCCACACAGGATTGCTACTATACTGGAGAAAGCGGTTTGAACCTGTTTTCCGTTGCCGATGGTGCCCCTGTTGCTGTGGTATAGCCGTCGCTCTGGTGCACTCGCGGAGCATTGCATTAACACCCGACGCCTCCTCCCCTGTGGTTTGGGTGGTGGATTCTGCTTTGGTACGAATCGTGTTATGTAACCTGCCCCTGTACTTATGCCATGTTCGAGATGAGAAGTTGCCGCGCATGTCGACAACTTGCGAAAGTCAGGGGAAACGTGACACCACACAATCCCAATCCCAGCGGCAATTGGCGGTTTGACATCGCACTGTCGATCCCATCTTCCGAAAACGAGGACTCTCACGAGGATCGTGGCCCCAACCAGCTCGATCCCTGTGACTCTGTGACTGTTGTCGCAGACAGCCCTCGGAGGGGGGGCCAGAGGGGGGCCGGGGATATCATGGGGGGGNGGGGGGGGGTGCGGGGTGGGGGGGTAGCAGCCCGGGACCCGAGACCATATATGGACTCTCTGGTACTACGAAGAACAGGAGTGAAAGCTTTAACTAGGTTCCTGAGTAACCCCTTTTTAATAAGGGTACTATTCGGTTGTATACGGGGGCCCTAAGATAAAAAGGGCAACAAGGTACCACTCAGGAACCTAGTTAACCATGGTTAACCATAATTAGAGCCCAAAAGCACGTAAGCAAAAAGAAGGACAGGGCTATCCCATATACCCCCACCCCTACAATGAAGCCCAATAAGGGGGTCCCTGAACAAGTTCACGAAGTCTACAAGGATCTGAATCGCCAGACTTGGCGGGCAGACTTGTAAATGACGGCTTTCGGACTCGAAAGCGTCGAACCTTGCGACCAAAGACGAACAGTCTGAGACAAGACTTCTCGATTCCCCTGTAAGGTAAGCAACATATATATACACATTTCGAAGATCCGTCAAAAAATATGACCTTCTAGAGCATAACGTCCCTGTCGGGATATCGTGAACTCTGAACCCCAAGGCGAATCAATCCAGGAGGGTCCATGTCTTCTACTGTCATGATATGAAGTAGGTTTATATTACCGTTTTGGTGAGTGTAGATAGGCCTCCTTCTGAATATTGGTGAGTGTATATATTGGGTTTTATTATGGGGATAGTAGTAATATAAACCATACCCTATATGAAATCAGGTCTCCGGGAACCATTGACTGTTCTTGTGGGCTAGACCCCCAAACCTTAACCGCGAATACTGCCCCCCCCCTCCTCCGCCCCAAGAATCACCATCTTAGGGGCAACCATCAACCCTAAAGCCCCTAAACCCCAAACCCTCAACCCTAAAGCCCAAACCCGCTCAACCCGAAACCGCGTAAACCCTAAAGCCCTAAAAACCCCCAAAACCCAAAACCCTAAACAGTTTATTGCAGTGCAAGGAAACAGGCATGGAGGTCCAAGGCCGATTGGAAGCCGTAGACTTCCGTCGCTCCTGTTCCAGAGTCTCCATACATACTACAAGGGCTCCTTTCAGGATTCCTTTAAGGATTTTAATTGGGTTTAGGGTATAAGGCTCCATATATACTGGGTTCCTTTAAGGGTTCTATAGGGTTTAGCAAATAAGGCTCCATATATACTACCATTATGGAATTAGGTCCCAAAACACCATCAGTACTATGGCTTTAGGGACCTAATTCCATAATGGTAGTGCATGTGGAGCCTCTGGCTGCGGTGGGGGCTCTTAGGGCTTTGAGGGGCGGCTACGCTACCGTTTTGAGGGTTATACCGGGTAAATCCCTACAGTTGAGACGATCCCGTGTTGAGGGCTACCTATAAATCCCCATAGTTAAGGGGTTCAGGCTTTGCAGGGTTTGACATTCCATGGTGGAAGGGTCTAGGGATTCATTTAGGGATTGATTTAGCCTTAAGGGCTTCGGTCTTACAGGGATTTAAGGCTTAGGGGCTTACAGAGGCTTCAGAATTTAGGGGAATTCAGGGGCTCAGCATAGCTTAGGCTTTGGGCTTTAGAGTTGACGGTACCCCAAATGGGAGTTTCCGAAAATGGGGGTACCTTATTTGGAGTTCTTATAATAAGGATTCTACTATTTAGGGTACTATATTGGGGTCCCCTATTTACGGTACCCCAAATGGACCAGCACTCTCTTTACAGGACCCTGCTGGCCTTCCATGCAGTGAGCATCGCCACAAAGCTCATGCTGGCACTCGCTCCACCCGCCGGCCGCGAGGACTAGCTGCCCCCGGCATGAGCTCGGACGCCATGTACGGCTAAGGCTTATGATGCTTTAAGGTTTTTTTGAGGAATCAGTTCTTTGAAAAACCCCTAAACCTCAAAAACCTTGCAGATTCCTTGCAGCACACTTATAGCAACCCTTTATAACTTCCCCTTTCCCAAAACCTTTGAAGGCACCCTTGAACCCCAAACCCTAAACCGTGGGCTCCACAGGTTATATTGAACCGGAACTCAAGGCCGGGGGGGGGGGGTTGAGCCTCCGCAGCGACGAAGCTCTGGCTTTGTTGTCCATACCCTACTTGGGGTGGGATTTTATGGTTTATGGTTTTTTAGGGGTTTTGGGCTTTGCATTTTTGGTGTTTTGTTTGTTTTTGTTTTGGGTTTTTGGTGTTTCGGTCGGGGGACTTAGTGAGTGCCTGCTTATGGCAGATATGACTCTACTTATTACCTACCTACTAAGTCTTAGGACTGCCCAAGTAAGGTTCCGTTTCGGGCTTAGCAACAGTAGAATTCCTTTTAAGGGCTCCATTTAGGTTTACTAGCAGGAGTGATAAGCATGATATTCAGTGCTCGGCTCTGCTGTGCTACTTATGAACTATTTTGTACGAATTTATACGATTTAGCATAATTTGGGATTTAACGACTACAACGGGGCCTTGAAATAAATGGCAGTAGAGAAATTTTATGCAGGGGTAGTATTGCATTCTGACCGTTTTGTTGCTGCTCTAATTCTTTTGAGCCCTCACAGTGGGGTCCCAACCCTAAACCCACAAAGCCCAAACCCTCAACAAAAACCTAAGACTCGTTTGGGTGACTTAAGAGACCCAGTTCAGTCAAGATTCAAGATGACCCCAACCCTAAACGGTTAAGCTTGCTAAACACGAAACCTACTAGTTACCCGTAGAACAAGGAAAGCCCCTACCTGTTTGGTAAGCTTGACCTTCTGAACGGTATTGCGGTGCCTCCCGGGCGACTCTCAAACCCTAAGCCCTAAATCATACCAGCACAGGAAACAGCACAAATCCCAACAACGCCCCTTTGAAACCCTACTGACTGATGCCCAAAACAAGCCCCCAAACCCGAAACTTACAGACAAGTCTACGTAAATCAACATCCAAAACCCTACACTGCTAACTTCTGATCCCCTACAGCCCTACAAACTAAAAGACACCTATACCCTCGGAGAATCCTGCAGCCCAGTTGCTCGGCAGCTTTGGCCGAGTACCTTCGGGACCCCTCGGGTCAGACCTCTGGCTCTCTTTTCAGGGTTCCTTCAAAAGGATCTATAGGAGTTCCTGTAAAGGGACTTATAAGGATATGGGGTTTAGGGTTTAGGGGATTTTCGGTAAGAGGTTCTGACATTTAGGGTTTTGGGGTTTAGGGGATCCCTTACGGGTTTTTTCGACGTTTGGGTAACCTTTCAAAAGGGGCTTTCTGGTCGAAGATTTCGAGAGCTGTGCCTAGGTGCCGAAGGTCGGGTGATATGGGTCTGTTTTTTGCGAGACGCTTCTTCGCCATCTTCTTAGCAAAAAAGGCCTTGGACCAGGTGCAGGACCAGATCTTCGTGCTGGGGTGGAGGAGCTTGTGCCCGTAGACCTTCAGCACGGTGAGTCGCCAGGATCCGACCGGCCGCGAGCATGCTCTCTCTGATTTTGGTGCGAAGAGCACGCAGAGTCACGTCCCGATCGGAGGGCCACGTTGCCTCATAGGCCACTGTCCCCGACAGCATCCTGGCTTTGATCATGAGGTTGCTCAGGTGCAGGCGGGCGGAGATGTTGAGCATGACCACCGAGACCTGCCCTGGCCTCGTGATCAGCCAGCTGATGAGTCCGCCTTTCTCGCACCGCCACAGAAGAGCTCCTGAATCCATTTTTCGCGAAAAAAACATGAGTGGCCGCCGTAGCTGATGAAGTCTTGCCCAATCTAGATGCGATAGCACTGAACCACGAGAAGCATTGGTGGTGTAGAGATTAAAAAAACCTCTTTTAGAATTTTGGCTGTGGGTTCTAGGATTCAGGGTTTGGTTCAGGATGTTTGTTCAGACTTCACGGCGTCCGGTGCAATACCAGGGCCTCACAAATGAGAACAGAGTGGTGGTGTATATGTTGCAGTATTAAGAACTTAAACTTGAGGACTGTTTCGCTTCGGGCAAGGAACTTTGGGCCTAAAGGCCTTACGGCATTCATACGAAACCTTAATGGGAAAACTTATTAAGTAGCATGAAGGAACCTCGTAACATCACTACAAAAGCGAGTAGTTTCGAGCATCTAGGACCCTCTATCTTAAAGACCTGTAAGGAGCAACATCACAGAGATCGTGAACAACGAACCTGAGAACCCCGTTTGCCACAAGGTCATTACCAACGCCGAGGAGCAGACGATTTGGGTTTTGGGGCTCGCGTTTCGCGCGTAAAGGTTGGCTCATGTTCGTCTGCTGTGCTGTGTGCGAATGGGGTGTGGGTGTTTAGGACTATACTATATGGAATATTGGTTTTAAGGTTTAGGTAGATGGCTCTGGGTTCATACATCCATGCACCGGAAAAACAAAACCCGCAACGCCAAAGTCTAAGCCCGAGACCCCTGAGCCGAACCGCCTTCAACGATAAACACTAAGCCCGATAGGCCTATACCTACATCCTACAAAGCCTAAACCCTACATTCCCTCAGTCCCTACATGTTACCCTAAGGTTCCAAGTGCTGAATAGTCAAACACTCTCTCAAATACTAACCTTAATCACTACTATCCCAAGACTACCTGATGACTGAGTCCCTTGGACCCTTCAAACCAATATAGAACACCTTCTAGAACGCTTGATAGAACCGACCGTTATAATACACCCTAAACCCAAACTATTGGGTCCTTTGGGCCCTTACAGGGTTAGGGAACTCTAAACCCGAAGTCCAAGTCCTAAAGCCTACATCCGGAACCTTTTAAACACAAAACACGGAGCCCATGCAAACCTTAAGTCCCAAATCCCTCAATGCTTAGGATCGAGCGACATGTGCCCAACCGAGCACCTGCGAAGGGGCTTCGAGCTTAATTTTCAGGCCTTCAGAACTAGAGTAGGGCTGCCGTAGAAGGAGTTCTTTAAGGGTTCGTTCAGCTATATTGCTGACTCTTCAGACCACCTAAATTACATCTGGATATAGGGTGTGTGACTCGAGAGAAGATATAAGGGTTTCCAGCTTGGATAGAGCTTGTAGTAGGGGAAGGGCTTAAAGTATCAAAGGTTTCAAAGTGAGAGTTTGGGTTGGGGATGTGAAGGCTAAGAATCCGGTATCCGCTGAAATGCTTCATTCGTGCCGCTCGCTCGGGGTTGGGATCAAAGGCCTCAAAAGGTAGGATGAAGGTGAGTAGGCTTAAGGATCCCTTACTTAGTTGTTGAGTTCATAGGCTCCCCAAAGTGTACACTTTTAGTTTTATAGTGGGTAATATCATCCCAAAAACTGTAAAGTGTATCCACTCAGCTACTAAGCTTATATAAGGACTCAAGGACTCTTATTTTGGGATTGCCCCACCTACCTGCATCCCACCTTTTGAGGCCGTTGAGAGTCTGAGGTCGGGGAGGGTGTTTAGCTGCAAAGGACCTCAGAAGGCTGACTTCCCAAATACCTATGGAGGGAAAAGTTCAAACTTTCCAATAAGACTACCTTAAGAGCCCCATAAGTTGAAAAGTTGGGTTTTGGGCAAGTAAGAAGGTTCTGGCTCAGGGTGCTGATGTTGAGAGCTTGAGTGAGGGATGAAGGTGCAGAGCACAGGGTAGCTTTACAGGGCTGAAGCTTATGGAATTGAGGTGTTTCCGGTCACAACGAGATAAGCGACGCTTATATCAACACAAACGGGTAAGATCCCCCTTAGTAAGACCTTAAACTGGCATCCATGAAATTTGAAGAACCCTCCGGATGGTAGGCTAGCACAGCCCCAGTGCTTGCGCGGCCCCACACCCTAAATCCAAAATCCTCACCATAGAATTCAAACCTAAGCACCCAAACTGGCTTGAGGGCTCCGGGATGAAACATGGGCCATGAAGGAATATGTCAAGACTCCAACAACCACCACATAAGGATTGTTTGGACCATGTTGAGAGCCTACATGGTTGAGAAGCAACCCTAAACCCTAAACCCGAAAACCAAAACCCTATAAACCCTGAACCCTAAACCGTCTTTGGGAGGGCACCCTAAACCCTACTGCCCCTGAATAGTCCATACCACAAAATTCTCGAACCCGTATAGAGGCCCCCCAAACCGATACAACACTGTACAAAAGCCATCAGCACCTAAACTCGAGTGGTTCAGGATTTTCGGATGATCGAAGAATCTAGGGCTTTAGGGTTTAGGGTTCACGGTCTAGGGGTTTGGGGTTCAGGGCTTCGAAGTTCGGGCCCAGGAATTCAAGGTGTGCTTGCGGAGTTCAGGTCAGGGTTTAGGAGTACCTAGACCCCCCCAACTAACCTCTAATATACCCTAATTACCCGCAATTAAAATTAAGGACCACAAGGGCTCCATTAAAGGGTACTTGCGGGGGGGCCTGGTAGGGCTGCCGGGCTGTTGGATTCTGGGATCCTAAACCTCCCAACTTCTCACAGCCCCAAACCCTAAGCCCTAAACGCCAAGCATGAAAGAAGACGTTCGAACCAAAATTGACGTTAAGGGCTTGAAGTGCTTCAAACATCTGCAGCGATACGCGCCTCATGAAACCCCGTTGCTAGGTTTTTCGCTTCAGAGTCCAGGTCACCCCAAACCATGAAGGAGAGCGATTGCATGCTTCCTTTTCTGGACTTTCAAGTAACCAGGGGGAAAAGTATAGACTTTTATTTCATAATGGTTCCTTAAAGGAACAGGTACCCCAAAAAAGTATTCAAGTATGGTACTCCAGAACCCAGTTTTTGGGGGTGGACTTCGCGCAGTATGCTGACAGCAGCCTTGGGTGAAACAGCCTGGGACAGCTGCGAGCGGGACATCCAAACCCTTTGATTCCCAGAGCAAGCGCCTCTGCAGTTCAAGAATATAGCTCAAATCAAACAGCTCTTGTTTTCGTGACTTGAAGCGAAAAATAGATCTTAGCAAATCTTTGTTGGCCTTTCCCGCTGAGATTGTGCAACACCCGAACCCTGAACACCAAATCCACGTAAAGCCCAAAAGCTGCCTTTATTAAGTAGTACCCAGAAGCTCCTTTAAGGGTTCCTTTAAGGGTTCTATAGGGTTTAGGAACTAAGGCTCCATCTATACTACTATTATGGAATTAGGCCCCCAAAAGTCCATCCTTACTATGGTTTTCGGGACCTAATTCCACAATGGCACTACAGATGGAGCCCCTGGGGTAAACCTCTACAGTAGAAGCCCAAAAGTTCCCAAAGTTGGAAACCCAACAGCCTCAATCCTTCAGAGTAATGTATAGGGAATCCCAGCACTATTTGGCCTCAATCCGGCTTCCAACTTTATGGGGATTACCGCAATAAGAGCCTGGAACCCTTGCAGGCTTGAGCCCTAGTGGACCCTCGCGCCCCGCAATTAAGAAGGATTAAACGAAACGCTCTGTGTGTGTGTGTGTCTGTCTCTCTCTCTCTCTCTGTACATATAACTGTAGCACTGCATGTGTATATATATATATATATACATACATATGCACACTCACACCTACTGTATGAACAATGTACAGATGCTGAAAGTTGATTCCTTGATTCAAGGGAAGTCGGCTATATGCCAAGTTGTAGGCCATGAGCTCATGAGTATACGCTATTCGACGAAGATGGGATGATAAGTTTTGGGATCCACACAAAGCCCTTATTTATACATGCACTTCTGACATTCTGAAGCCAATTAGAAATCCGTGGAAAGCCCTGCAGAACCCTACAAATGGCCACAGCCTAAAGAACCCGAAACCCACCTTGTGACCTTATATACTTCTTTAAAAACCCCTTAGGTCTCAACATCCTAAATACATATATATATATATATACATACAGTATCATATACACACATCCTTCGCGAGACCCTTACAAGACCCGAATCCTAAGATCCTGAAGAGATTCTCTTTCGGGCCAGCTCACACGCCCAGCTCCTGTGAGGTCAGAGGTTAGTTCCGAGTTGCGGCTACGGGTTTCTGGGGGGGTTGAGGGTGTTGGAAGTTTCGGGTGTAGTTTGTTGCGGCTTTGTTTAAGAGGTTCCTTTACCGGTTCCATTGAAGGGCTCTATAATGATAACTAGGTGGGGCTTTTAAAGCTTTTGAAAAATATTAGTAAATAAGATCCTCTTAAGCCCAATAAGGGAAAATATAAAATGTCCCAAAGCCCTACCTAGATAGGAAGCCTAGGGTTTGGAGACTCTTCGCGAGGTCAAGTCATTGAGGCAGTTGTGTTCTGGGGTTTGGGATTCACAAGGCTTACTTTGAATCTGCCATTCGCGAAAAGCCGTTGCTTTGTTTGTGCAGTCCCGACAAGTTCCATCACCTTCAAGACGGCTAACCCCCTAACCTTTTGAACAAAAAACCCATCCCGGAACCGTAACTCCTACTGACAGCCGGATAAATCCGGCGCAAAGCGCGGTTGAAGCCCTCATAGGCCCCATTTTAAAGGCGCTAAAGGGTTTAGGGTTTACTCTCAATCCGTCCTGCTTCGCTTGCAGGTAGCGTTGGTGTGCCTCGCTGCCAGGGGGACGAGTTGTGCTTGCATCGACTTTCCAAACAGAGCCCGAGCTGAGAAACTGTACCTACCGCCTTAAAGACGAAATGAACCCTAAGCCTAAAAGGGTTAAAGGTTCATTGATTCATATATAGGGATTTTTAGTATAAGGGTATAGGGCCATTTCTTTTAAGGGCCTTTTCGTCCTTAAGGTGTTATTTATGAAGTATAGTATACTTATCTATCGACGTGAAAGGACAATGTTCGACAATAGCTCCCTATATGTGAGTTTCAGAAACTACAGGTACCTTACAAATCGGACTTGCTGTAAGGTCCCTAAAATCTGGGATCTCACTCAGGTCCCCGGTGCAAGGAGTTTCAGAGTTTGGGGTTGAGGGTGGCTGGTAAAGAGTCTAAATAAAGCATGTACCGGAGATTTGGGGCTTAATATATAGGGGCCTTAATAAATAGAGTAGGGTTTTGGGGCCCATTACAGTATAGTTGAAATAAAGAACCCTAAGGAATAATGTTGGTAATTATTTAGGCTTCTGTATTAGGGTTGTTCACTTTAGGGCCCAAGGTTCTGGGTTCCGGGTATGGCGTTTCTGTCGTTGGGCACAAGTATGAGGTGCTTTACGTGACTTTTCTGAGTAAACCATGTCACTATATAAATCTTAGGGCAAGATGGGTAATCAGAGCCCCCAAGATGATAGGTAAGTGGAACCACCATTGAGTTTAGAGTCTGAAGCCTTTGGGAACGAAGCCCTAAACCCTGAACCCTACCCCCAAGGGTCCAAAGGACTCAATAATTAGGTACTTGGGTTTCGGATCGTAGTTATGTAGCTCAATATTTAGGAGAGTATATGATTATTATGTACTTGGACCCTTAGGGTACTGACATTGAACCTCTGTCAAGGGATGCTAATATTTTGAGGGTTGTAGGAGCAGTGTTTCTTAATCGGGTTCCTACATTACCCCAAAAGCCCCCCGACCCTTAGGGTACTAGAGCCTTGGCCTGAGCTCCACAGCAATTCTGTATAAGCATAACCCTTCTTTCTCTCTGTCAAGACTCAAAAATGACCGTGGCCTTAAGCCCCTGAAACCCCTAAACATAGTTCCCTAAAAAGTAGGATCCGTAGAAGAACGACCCCAAAGCCAGGTACCCCTAATTTTCGGAATTCCCCCTTATAGAACCCTTATAGCAAGCCTCAAGCGAACCGCCAGGGACCCTCACACCCTCGAAGCCTATCACTGAACCACCAAAACCCTCGGACCCTTAACCTTCAAATCTCAACCCACCAGTTGAGGGTTTAATGTAGGAACCTGATTCAGAAACCTTGGGCCTTTATTAGGGTTCCTTGTATGAATCCTGATATTTTGGGGTTATAGGCTCAGGGTTTCTTAATCAGGCTTCTACATTAGGGTTTAACATCACCTCCGACCCATACCCTCTCCCATGCCCTAACACCCCACTCTCACTGCGGAGGCTTCTACGCTAAGAACGATGAAGGCCCTTAAAATCCCAGTCTGCCAGCGTACGTACCTGGTGTACCCTTAATGTTGGAACCCTGTGGTGTGTAGTGTTTGGGGAAAAACAATCCCTATAAGGTACTAGATACCTACTTGTCGGGTATCATGGGGAACCAACGGTTAACCTTTTTCATAATATCAGGTTTATATAGGGATTCTACTACCCCCAAAAGGTTAAAGGTTACCTACTCAATTACAGGGGATATAAAGGTCCTTCAAATGCCTACTTACGAAACAACCCTCCTGCAATTGGCACGCCTCCTCCGGCGAGTGGAAAAGACCCAGATGCTTGAAGCGACCACCCACGCGGATGTTGGCCTTAAGAATCTTTCCGCTGATAGGGATTGAGGTTTATGGTTCCTCCTATATCAGGGCTGGCAAATACCCCGGTTGCGAGTTACGGGCGTAAAATAAAATCATGAACATCTTCATTCCAAATGGGTGCTTCTGAGAGTTAGGGGTGCGCTTTGTAGGCTCCTAGAGCCAAAAGGTCCTCAGTACATATATGCATCCTACCTTAAAGACGAAATGAACCCTAAAAGGGTTTAAGGTTCATAGACCATATAGGGATTTAATAGTATAAGGGTATAGGGCCATTTCTTTTAAGGGTCTTTTCGTCCTTAAGGTAGAGGCTGGGGCTTCTGTGTTAGGGGTTAGGACCTTTAGGAATGATCATGCTAATGGTTTGGGTGAGCATCCCTCAGGAAAAAAAGATGACTGTGGTCTCTGGGATTGCCTAGGTTCCTTCCTGAGTGACTCCTAAATGTCTAATATAAGGCTTTTTTCCTAGTATTCGGTTGAAAAAATGAAAGACCAACAAAATAAAAGGGGCAAAAGAGTACTACTCAGGAACCTACAGCTATCAAAATCCCACTGAGAGTCTTGCAGCATAGCGTTGATTGTCCGCATCATAGGAAACGCCTTGTGGCAAGGCCTGCCGGATTTACTCACTCGGCTTTTTAAGGCTTGAAGTTGTCACAACTGGGATATGTGACGCCCGGAAAGGTCAGTATTCCGGTAAGTTTAGTCCATTCTCGAAGCGTTCAAGCGCCTGAAAAACCATGTACGACCACCCCAAATAAGCCTCCGTTCCCGTCCGAAGGTAAGCAAAACAACTACCAGTGTTTGCTTTGGAGATGCCCTGTTAAGTTAAGAAGGAGTAACTGACTTTAAAACGCCCGCAAGAAGTAAGGAGGGTATAGCAACCCAAGCATTTCGAGGCTTGTGAACGCAAAGACTACTCGACATAAGACTTTTGGCCTATTTGTGATAAGACTCATTGTCATTCTAGCGATTCTAGCGATGCATCCAGGTGAAATTCTAAACCCTAAACCCTCCTAAGCCCTAAACCCTAAACCCTCCTGAACCCTAAACCCTACAGTGCCCTACCCAGACCTTCCAAAATCCCTTAATTAAGGAATATACCTTAAATCATGTAAGGGATCCCAGGGCGCTTCCCGGCCTCGGTAGAGACTGGTGCCCGCTCCTGGCATTGGCCGACATGCTTCGTCCCTTCGGGGCTTGTAATTCCTCAAGGACGAAAAGACCCTTAAAAGAAATGGCCCGATACCCTTATACTATAAATACCTATATGGTCTATGAACCTTAAACCCTTTTGGGGTTCATTTCGTCTTTAAGGGTAGGGGCTTTGAACTTCCAAGAGTTTTCCAGGATCCTTCAGGACGGTATGGAAACCCAGACCTTCCAAAATCCCTTATTAATTAAGGGATATAGCTTAAATTATAGTAGGATCCCTTATATGATTTAAGGTATATTCCTTAATTAAGGGATTTTGGAAGGTCTGGGAGTGAGTGCTTTTATTACATCTTGAGACGCCTACGGTAAACCCCGACAAGTTGGAACATGAGATAAGGATGTTGGGATCCCCTATACTTTACCTTATGGGCATGAGGACACTGATGTTCCAACTTTCTGGCTTCCACTGTATAGCACAGTAGGCCTCAGGGTTCGGGGTTTTGGGCCTCCTGTGTCTACTAATGTCGATCTGTGTGCTTGAATCATGACAACCTTAAAGACGAAATGAACCCTAAAAGGGTTTAAGGTGCTTAGACCATTTAGGATTTATAGTGTAAGGGTATAGGGCCATTTCTTTTAAGGGTCTTTTCGTCCTTAAGGAAGCCAGTGCTGGAACTTCGCACTGGGGGTGCCATCAGGACTGTCGCTGACCGTGCTGCGGGTCCTTAAGGTAATGCAGGATTTATATCATCAACCGTATGATGGCAGCAGTGACTCTGCCTGCTCAGCAGTCGGGTATGAAGCGTTGGGGTGAAGAGCTTTATAGTACGGTTGATGATATAAATCCTGCATTACCTTAAGGACCCTAAACTACGGGAATTATGGTATATTCCTTATCGTGGATAATCCAAGATTTATATCATCAACCGTAGCAAAAAAAGATTCAGGGTCGAAGCAGTGAGTAGGACTCGTGACTTGTATCGGGCTTAAGAGTCTATACCTTGCTACGACTCTTCCGACTATCTGGGCTCACTATAATCAGGCGACCCCAAAGCAAAACTGCATAGCTGCAGACATAGGGGTAGTTGTCAAAATTAGGGTTTCTTTTTGGGTACCCTAACTAATAGGTGCCGTACTATAATAGGTACCCCAAGAGGGACCATATTTTTGACAACCACCCATGGGGGACGCAGCATCAAACCAGTACAGGACCAGCGCCTCGTTGTTGAGAAGAGACAAAGGTCCGGTCATGTATGCTGACCTGCCCCCAAAGGTCCAAAGGACCCAATAATTAGGTACTCGGTTTTAGGATATAATAGTTATGTAGCTTAGGATTTTGGAGAACATGTGATTATTAGGTACTTGGACCCTTGACCTGCAAGTCAGGATGAAGTGGGGTCTCCCTAGCGTGGAAGTCAAGTCAAGTTACCAGGTTATGGGACTGTCAAAAAACTGCAAGTACCCTTTGCTTACTATGGCAGCTTAAGTTAAGCTCCTGTCAAAACCACTATAACCATCTCAAACCTTGGTAACAAAAACGCTCCTCAACAAGAATCCTGTAACAGCCGAATATATATTGGGAATTGCCTTGCGAGGAGCCCTTTGGAAATTGGAAACCAACGGGCTAGTCTTTCCCACAAGTTGCTCAAACAGATACTCGGAGGCTTTCGCAGGGTTTAATGGTGTTTATGAAGTTCTATAGGGCTCATTCAATTCCGGGTTCTTCCTAGTGTGACTAGGTTTGTGAAAGACATTGCAAAAGGATTCTATAGGGTTTGTTTACCGAGGCCATACAAGGCTTCTGGAAGCTTTGAGACCGGGGTGATAATAGTTAGAAAGGGGGTCTGGGGGTGTAGGAGAGTTTTCTTCCGGACATGAATGCACGGGACCTTACACGACGCCCTAACCTTCAGCATGCTGACAAATCCAGTGACCGTATACCAGGGGAGCCAGAATATTTACCAATGTTATCCCGCAGGGATTCCCTGTTGTGATTGTATTTCGAACACACCAATACCCCATGTCTGCCGGTTGCTGTGTCGCCACACCTCTGGTTCAGCCTTAACTACCGCCATCATTGCACATCCCTTGCTATGGGTACCCAAGCCCTTTTCCCTGTACCCCTGACCGTGCCTGCTGCTGAGGGCAGCGATGCCTGAAAGAGTTTATTTTAAAGGATTGCTTTTCGGAAAGATCACCGTGGGGGGTGCCACAACGGACCTGTGTATTTTCAGTTTAGGATTGTTTTGGTGCTGCAGCTTCAAGAGTGGATTATGTCTCTTAAGGAATGTATCGTGAATCATGGTAGCAAGCCGTGTCCTTCTGAATTAAGCCTGGGCCATAACGTATTTTAATAACTGCAAAGTAAAGATTTCTCCAGGGTGCCAAGCCGAAAACAAACAAGATGTCTCTGGAGCTACGTCTGATGTAGGAACCTGATGAAGAAACCTTGGGCCTTTATTATTCGGGTTCCTTATATGAATCCTAATATATTGGGGCTATAGGCCCCGGATTTCTGAATCAGGTGCCAAATTACAGCGCAAACCATCCTTCCAAGGACGCAGTGTACTAATCCAGAAGCCAGAATTTAATTCTTACCCTGAAAACAAACCTGTATGAAAACCTCCCAAAAAACGATAGCACACCGTCAGACCCTACAAAACCGTCATAGAACCTTAACACCTTTGTGCAACCCTTCCAAGCCCTTATAGTGCCGTATAAAAGCTCTGAAGAACTGTACACACCCTTAAGACGAAGACAACCTTGAAAAAAAATATAGTCCCTTCAGGACAACATGTAAACCTCCATGGGCCATTAAGAAGCTTGTCGACACTCTGTAAAGCCCTTATAGAACCTCAGGAAACTGTTAGACCAATGAATTCCCGTATAGGAACTTACAAAAGCACCATAGGACCCTACACGGCTTGAAACTCTTACAGAACCCTATGCAAACCTTATCAATCCCTGTAAAGCCCTTATAGAACCTTGTGCCGCGGTGACAAAACCCTTTAACACCCTTACATTCTGAACTTTCCACGACACTATCACGAGCTACCAACGAGCACAAGGTATCCGTAGGGCCCCAGTTGCAATGATAGAGCATTCTTCGCCCCCCTAAGCCGCAAACCCTAAAGCCTATGTAAACCCTGAACTAAACCCTAAACCCACCTGTAACCGAAAGAAACTACTTTTTTAGGCTTCCTTATTAGGGGTTCTACATATAGTTCCTGAAAAACCCAGGTCTCTTTGGCCACAGGTAATTAAATCCTAAACCCTAAACCCCTAAAACCTAGGTCCCTGGCTTTGGTTGTCCACGAAGAGGGCCCACCTTCCCTCCTGGAGCCTGGGAGAAGTGCTCTTGCGCTAAGGGTCCATATACATTTAAGTGATCCACCAGCTCCATACATATGTATATATATATACATATATATATACTTATTTATTCACTTATTTATACTATGATTACTGTTGTTAGGGTTTAGGGGTTAGGGTTTAGGAGTTTAGGGGTTTTAAGGTGTAGGGATTAGGGAGGCTCCATGTATATACTACTCTTCTGGAATTAAGTCCCCCAATCATAATCCGGACGGTCTCTGTGGACCTAATCCCGGAATGGTCGTATATATCCATGTAGCCACAAACCCAGACCCCCGGGAGGATCTAAAAAGTAGATCCCCTAATCTGGGACCCTAGACTACTAAAGGGTCTTTATAGAAACCTCCATTGAGGGATCTACTTTCCAGATCCCCCAAAATAGAATAGGTAACTGTGAAGGCCCCTATACTAAATCCTTATAATAGCCCTTATAGTAGCCCCTTAAAGGAACCCTATTCTAATAGTATAGGTAATTTTATAGACTTATAAGGCCCCTCTCCCGGGGGTAGGGAAAGTAAACACTTTGGCCCCTAAAGTGCCTAGCTAGGAACTCTACAGTTACAGTTCAAACTTCAGGTTTTAAGGGTTAGGCTTTGGGGTTGGGGTTTATAGGGTTTTAGGGTTCCTTTAACGGGATCTATAAGGGTTCCTTTAAGGGGATCCGTTAGGGTTGAAAGTTTAGGGGTTTCGGGTTTGAGGGTTTAAGGTTTTGTGGCTCAAGGTCTAGGGGTTTAGGGTTGAGGTTTAGGGCTCAGGGTTTAGGCTTGAAGCCGTCGGGATTAGGATTTACTACGAATTATCAGGCACGTCTCGGCTGTTTTGTCCACCTAGGCGAACTTTGGAGTCACATACTCGCGGCAGTAAGCCCCCTAATAAAGAAACACTTTGAATGTGGGTGTTGATCGAAATTATGGACCCTTTGGGGGGTCTGTATTATTATAGTATATTCCGTATAGTCTAGGTGGCTAACAGGGACCCAGGACTATAAAAGAAAGGCTACCTAAGGTTAACCAAAATCGTGAAGCTTGCGCCCAGATCGTCTGCCACAGGGCTACAACACTCAACCCTGAAACCCTAAAACGCCAACCCCAAACCCTAAACTCTAAACCCCAAACCCGAAAACCTAAACCCCCAACACCTCAACCGACCCGATGGGTTCAATCCTCAGCATCTCTCGGTGAAAACAAACCAGCAAAAAGAATCGACTCAACATTCAAAAGCCTCGAACAAACAACATCTGAGACCCTACTTTTTAAACCTGAGGAGCCTGCCTGAGGGGTTCCTTCAGGATTTCTATAAGAATACTTGTTACTAATTAAAGCAAATATTGTTTTACATAGGCCCTGCCTAACTCGCGCACCTGTGTGGGATCCAATTTGCAGCACAAGTCTGCACTGACGGCTCAGGGCAGTCCGTGAAGGTAGTATAGCATTGTCAATCAGCAACGAGCAATGAAACGCTCAAAAGAGCACCGCGCCGTGCCAACCTGGAAAAAACACACAGAAACCTGCCCGTGTTTCGGCCGGGATACTTCAACTCCAGAAGAGAACCTGCAAAGGCGTACAGGATCGAGGTTTTGGAATCGATTTAGCGCATGCGGTGGAGGAGTAGTCATTATTTTCAGCTCCGCAGCATGGACCCGTACCGGTAGCCAATGCCTAATACAGAAGCTTGATTGAATAAGCAGTATATATATATATAAATATTACCTGTAGTCTCCATTGTAGTCCTTTTTGGTGAACCAGTTTTATGGTCAGGATCCTAGAACATAGTGTTTGGTTAAACAAAACACTTGAAAAAGGAACTACAATGGAAACTATAGGTACTATTCGTGAGGGCTCCTTGTGGTAATTACAGTATAATGTTTAGGGTCTGGGGTTTAGGGTTTAGGGTTAGCAATTACAGTATAGCTACCCCAAGGCCCTATTCTAGTTGTTGAAGTCCCCTTAATTTTGCAGATGGTCAAACGAGACTCCGCAAGCTCTCCGAGACTGCAAAACCTGCATTCGGGAATCGACTTTATCATACACTGGGTTCTTGTTAAGGGATTGAATTAAAGTTGCCATTCTAGGGGTCTATAAACAATAATATGGTTTCCTTAACTTCTTCGGCTGCAAGCCTGAAATCAGAATTAGGATCCCCTCGACAAAACTTAATCGACTATTTCGTTTTTGAGGGGTTTTCCCTCTTGAAAGCAGATTAAGGATGCCTTTGTAAGTTCAGGCATACTCTTCATGTAAGGCGAAGATAGGAAGTTGTGACCCTCCATCACAGGGTAAAACGGAAGATACTGTTGATGATACAAATCCGGCATTACCCATAATAAGGAATATACCATTGTTCCCATAGTTTAGGGTCCCTAAGGTAATGTAGGATTCATATCATCAACCGTAGCATCAGGTTTTTGGATCTCCAGGTGGAGCCTGGAATCAGAGCCGTTTGCACTCCACTTGGCCAACACAGTGGAGGAGGGACCCCAAACCCTTCCAGACCCAGAGAGCCCAATACCCCTTAATTAATAAGGGATATATATTAAATCATAGTATGAAACCAATGATTTTAGGTATCTTCCTTAATTAAGGGATATTGGGCTCTCTGGGGATTTCCTCAAAGACCAGATGGCCCTGTAAAGTAAGGGGCCCCTCAAGCCGGACAATGCTTATTGGAGCCCGAAACCGTCAGCACCGGGTTCCGAAACCCCTCATATCCTAAACACTCAGCACTTAAACTCTGCATGCGAACCCTTGAGACCTAAAGCTCCCCCTGAACCCTACAAAACCTATCTTGCTAGAGTTCCTGGCGTTGATTTGCTACTACAATTCCCAAAACAGCATTCTGGGTGTTGGGGTGAGGAGGGTGAACATCCTGTAACCCGAACCCCTTGTTCTAAGGTAGATCCGACAACCCTGCATTCCCGCAATATAGAAGCCCGAAAACTAGCAATGTTATTCCACAGAGTTCTTAGTAAACGAACCCTATTCTCACTGTTGAAGGATCCTATATAAGGGAGCCCATAGTGACCCATAGTTCTCATAACTTGTCCAGTATGCAAGGGGGAACTAAAGGTTAACCTTTGGGATTTTATAGGGGTCCTCGTACCTCAAAACGCTCAAAGGTGACCTACCCTGCAACTAAACCCTGGTCCTAAACCCCAAACCCCAAAAACCAAAAATTACCCTAAACCCTAAATTTACACTAAACCGTAAAACCCAAAATTCAAGGCCCCCCCATCAAAGACAGGATGCGGCCTGCTGGCCCGGTGAAGGTCGTGCAGCCATCGGGGGCGGCGAGCTCGTTGCCTGGCGAAGGGACCGTTTAAGGCTTCCTCGAAGGGTTCTTTTGGGTTTAGGGTTCAGGGTTTAGGGGTACTGGGTGTAGGGTTTATGGGGTTTAGGGTTTGGGGTTTATGGGTTTACGGTTTATGGGTTATGTTGTGGGTTTAGGGTTTAGGGCTTCCTCTAAGGGTTTATTTGAGAGTTCCATGCTAAGGATGCCACAACGGGGTGGGGTGTAGGGTTACGGGTTTTAGGGTTTTGGGGCTTAGGGGCCCCAAAAGGGGTCAGATTGGTACTTATTTAGGCCCAGGCTCCATCTTTGTGAAATCTCAACTCCAAACTCCGGAACAAAATGCGTCGTGAAGCCTTGAGCTTGACTTTCGTGCAAGGCAAGTGAGTGTGTGCATGTTATATACATACATAGATATAGATAGATAGATAGGTAGGTAGACGGATATGTGTATTTAGCAGAGATCTCTGCGTGTGTACGGCCTCAAAACGCTGAACTGGAAGACACTACAAAACACATGCCAGCGAATCCGTCCAGGAAGACAGACTGACCTTGCCGTCCCACCTCATGCGGCCACCGGCAGACTACTTACGCTGTTGCATGCATACTCACGAGGTCTTTGGGGGTATGGGTCCTTTGGGGACTCGGCATGCTACATATTCTTCAGGGTGTATGGCATTCCAGGCTTCGGTGGTAGTCGGGGGTGCAATTTTCGTGTTGCTTATCACCATAAACTCCGTTCCCTGAGCCCTAAACAAAACCCTTGTCTTTCTTGTCCATTGCCAGGGGGCTCGCAATGAGCACCACGATCAAGCAATACTTGCACCAAGCAACATAGTTCACATGCTAGGTTAGCCTGTTTTATGGTCAGGATCCACTATCCAGAAGTAAAAGAAGTACAGGTGCTGCTCGAGTGAGGCGGTGTGGAAATCCCAAACTAAACCGCGACGCAGCCCAAAAACCGAGGGCGAGATATGTGTATGAGGCGTTGGTTCCTCCTTCGTACATGTCGGGTTCGGGTTTCGGGGCGGGTGTAGGGATTCGGGGTTTCCCGCTCACAGTCGCGATAGATGGCACACACACACAGAATGCAGCACCGTTAAGAAAGGAGCCTTTGCAAACTGCCTGCCGATGATGCAAGTCAAAAGGTACATTGACATGGACCCTTGGTGCCGTAGACCAGCAAAGCTTGGCGCCAAGCGTTGAATGCCTGCAGTGTCTTTCTTTTGTTGCTTCGACAGTTATGAGGGTTGCAAATGCTGGGACGAGAATGATAAGAAAAAGTGACGCCGCTGTTGAAAGACTACAAATGCCAAGGAGTATCATGAACATCTGATAGCAAGGGTTTCTATCGGTTTCTATACCTTGCCGGGGATAAACCACGCCTCTGACAGCTACACTCCCGATGCAACGGTCTCCCCAAGCAAGTTCAGTAAACTCCACCCACGTGGTCCAATCACCTTGTACGAAGTGGGCTACTGTCTGTGGGACCTCTTTAGAAAATTTGATGGATGTAGGTTCTGCACGTATATACCCCAGGCAGAATAGCAATCGTACAGACCTGTGAGCTGCGCAGGCAAAACCACCAAAAGCACTTCACTTCCCTGTGCCACATGATTTCTGACCCGCTGACACCCTAAGCCATCTTGGATTCGCATTAACAGAACCCTACAATTGCAACCCTTATAGAAAGCCCTAGAAGAACGTTCAAGGGACTTAGTAAGTCGAGTTATAATTTTGGCGATAAGTGCCCGAATAAGGGTATGCGAGGGTCGCAAGCGATTGCTTGGAGGATCGCAAGTCCAAGTCTGTGATAGAAGTACCATACTTCGAGACAATGGGACATCACTTCTGCTAGATTCTAGCCTTAGCCTTGACTTTAGTCGACGTATTCAGTCCTCTGATATTGAAAATGCATGGGTGCTTCAAGCGAGTTATGTGGACTCAGGATCCAATCCAAGGCGGTACGCCTTGCAAGCTTCAGCATTCTTGCAATGCGCTCGTTTCGTACTAGCCCTATCTTCAGACTTGCAACTGAAACAGGCTGCCTGTTATACAAATTCCAAACACTAGAAGCAAAGTTCAGGACATACTGTTGATGGACAAAATCCTGCATTACCCATTATAAGGAATATACTTATACCATAATTCCCATAGTTTAGAGTCCTTAAGGTCATGCAGGATTTTGTCCATCAACAGTAGGGATCCTCTGCTCGAAGCCCTGAGTACAGGGTTTCATGCGTAGAGCCTGGATCGCAGGTCCAAGATTGCCAAGATTTGTACAAGGTCTCAGGCATAATAAGACACACATGATACTGCTGATGGACAAAATCCTGCATGACCTTAAGGACCCTAAACTATGGGAATTATGGTATATTCCTTATAATGGGTAATGCAGGATTTTGTCCATCAACAGTACCACTGTGAAACAAGTGAAAAGCCTTCAGAGACAGATGCAAGTAGCCACACTGTATATGGGAGTTTCCGAAATTAGGGGACCCTAATATAGTACCCTAAATAGTAGGATCCTTACAATAGGGACCCCCAAATAAGGTACCCCTAATTTTCCGGAAACTCCCATATACACTGGCCTCAGCAGGAACTTCGGGACCAGCATACATACCACCACAGAACCTTTAACCTTCTTAGCTTTGCCCTTGGGCTCTAAGGACTCATATCTTAAAGTTCTTTAAAGCGGTCTGTTAAAGGGATCTATAAGATTTCCCTAGGAATC
The DNA here is from genome assembly GCA_003297005.1 of Symbiodinium sp. clade A Y106. Classification (NCBI taxonomy): domain Eukaryota; class Dinophyceae; order Suessiales; family Symbiodiniaceae; genus Symbiodinium; species Symbiodinium sp. clade A. The sequence goes on from BGNK01001582.1 coordinate 102,060, forward strand.
TAAGGACTCATATCTTAAGGCTTTTGGACCCAAAGACCATACTATATAAGGCCTTTGGGCTATTTTGAGCCTTAGGGTTGGAGCATGCAGCCTAGGACAAGAGGAGCTCCAATCTGAGAATGGAGGGTCCCATCTCTCGGCACACCCGAACCCCCCCGTATCAGCTGCATTGATGGGTAGGAGGCCTTAATGCCCATAACAAGGACTTAATAAGGCCTATTGGATGAAGTATAGTCCCCTTCCCCACTCCCCCTTACCGCCGTAAGGGTCCCTATGATGCATGCACACGCAAGGGGCCTGGAGCGCATGATGCTGCCCCGTCGCTGGCAAGATGAAACTGAAGGATGCCTTCGTGTCGGCTTTTCTTACTTCCCAAATACCCTTGGGTTCCCGAGTAGCCCCTTTATAATAAGGGTACCCTTTTTCCTACTATTCGGTTTTAATAAGGAGACCCCAAACTAAAAAGGGCAAAAGGGTACTACTCAGGAACCTAGTACCTATGGGGGAAAAAGTTCAAACTTTCCAATAAGACTACCTTATAAGAGCCGCTGCAGTTGAAAAGTTTGGTTTTGGGCCAGTAAGTTTTGGAGAACTTAAGGATAAGCCCCACGACCATGTACACTACATCCTAGGTCCCAAACTAGATCCTACCCTGCCCTACCCAGACCCCAAAATAGGGTTTTCGCGGGAGGTTGTTACTTGGAGGGTCAGGGGACTTAGTAAGAAGTTATTCTATGCTTATAAGTACCATAGCCCCAATTAGGATCCCGCGTAGGGTACCTACAGGATATAACTACTATAGTTCCATTCAGGCTAACTATTGGGACCCCTGTGTGAGCCAGAGTTCAGACTGTATGTAGAGTTGTCGGAAACTCGAGAGTCTTAAGGAACCCATGTGCACAAGCAACCCTATTTGCCGACAAAGCCCAGACAGCCTTAGTGACCCGAAGTAACCCCTATAGTAAGCCTTATGACACACTTGAGAGGGCCCGGCTTAACGACCATATTCTAACTCTTCTTGCCCTACCGCTAAACCCCCAAGCCCCTAAACCCCAAGCCCTGAACCGCACAACCCTAAACCCTAAGTAAGTAGACTCCAAACCCCAAACCCCTTAACCCTAAACCCTGAGTACACTCCAAACCCGAAACCCCTTAACCCTAAACCCTCTGTAAACTCCAAACCCCAAACCCCTTAACCCCAAACCCTCAGTAAACTCCGAACCCGAAACCCCTTAACCCTAAACCCTAAACGATTCTTTAGGAAACAACCCTAAACCCTAAACGCTCCTTTACGAAACTTCAAAGTTTTTGGCCGTTTCGGCGGGGCCTCGGAGGGCGCCTCAGCCGCCTCCATGGAAGCAAGACCGGGTCCCAGATCCTCACCTGGACAAAGAGGGGGGGACCACATGACCCTTAAATTCAGGGGCCCTTGCACCCTTATGCTACGAATTAAATTGTATATGAGCCTTAAACCCCAAGAGTCCAAAGGACCCAATAATTAGGTACTCGGTTTTGGGATAGTAGTTATGTAGGTTAGGATTCTGGCGAGTGTGTGATCATTAGGTACTTAGACCTTTGGGGATAAAGGTTACTAACTTACTCTACTACGCTTAGTAGTATACTTTGGCCCAAAAATACCTAGATAGGAAGTACTTTAAGGCCTAAGTATATACATGGTGCGCCTGCGGACCCATAGGGATAAGCAGCAGAATAGAGTTTCGGGGTCCCAGATCCTCGCACCTTTGCAGATCTGAAGAGCTTGAGGTTTAGGAAGCTTGGGTTTATAAGGTGCTTTTCTTGAGATGTTCACAAGTAGTTCATGAACGTCCTTAAGGCCTCAAGAAGCTGTAAAAGCATGTTGAGGGGCTTTAGTTGCTGTCACCTGGCCAGAGCTCCAATACTAGGTGGGGCTTTTAAAGCCTTTGAAAAACATTAGTAAATAAGATCCTCTTAAGCCCTATAAGGGAAAATATAAAATGTCCCAAAGCCCTACCTAGAATATTAAACAGTGTGCAAGGTCGAAGGCCTTTTAGGTTTGGAATTCGGGGTCCAGGAGGGCATCTAGGCCTGTAAGGGATCATCATTTACAGGGTTGTACAGGGCCGGTTAGACTTTGAGCAAATTACAAAGTGCTTCGAGGATAGATGGTGTTGAGGGTTCGGGATTTGCGATAGAGGCTTTAGGACCTTTTGGGGGCATTGGGGTTTTGGGTTCTGGCCACTTGGGATGTAGGATTTAGCTTGAGGTTCCACGAATACATGGATTACACGCTTTGGGGTCCAATGTCCATAAGTAATAACAGCTGTTAGCAAGAGGTGGTAGGAGATTTTGACTAGGGGGATTGGGGGGTGTGGACTCTGCGCACGTCAGGCCTAGCAGAATAGGGTAAGAAGGTTTTCCTAGCAGTACCTGTCCCTATGTGTCCTGTGTGCTTTAATCATCATCATCATCATCTACTGGGTTTAGGGTTTAGGGTTTAGGGTTATCAGCATCATCATCACCATCATCATCATGCGTCATCGTCATCGCCACTATCGTTACCATCTTCGTCTTCGGTCGCAGCCAGTACGTCCTAGCCTAGACTGGCGGGTGCTATTACAGGATGCCCGAGGGGCACCTCGGCGGTTTCTAAAGTTAGATGTGTGCCCAGCCAGTGAACCGCGGTGTACAAAAGGTGATGTACGGCACGGTCATGTTGAACTCAGCACGAGTCTACTCATCCAGATTGTCCAGAGCGATGGGGAGTCGCGTCGTTGCGACTTTGTTGCGTTCTATCACAGCATTTTCCACTGGTAAGCGGAGCCTAATGCAGTGCATGCGGCTTTCGAGTCTGTCCATCCTGTCTTGGAGAAGGTCCATATCGACGGCCATCGCCACCATCATCGTCATCATCATCAACACCACCATCATCATTCTTGTAATTTCCATAACCACCATCTTCATCGTCGTCATCACGAAACAAAGGGACTCCGCGTCAAATCGAAACAAGCTGCACCTGAACAGCGAAAGACTATTCGAAGAGCCCCTTCCCTGGATTTCTGCTGACTTTAGCCTGCGTCTCCTAAGCGCAAAGCACGGAAGCGATTCATGTCCTAAGATCCAAACTCATGCCACGATCCCTACGCCCGAAGCTCTACAAACCTTAGCCGCCTTAGCCACAATCACCAACAGATATCGTAAACGAAATCGTGCCATTAACACTGTTTGAACACGGTTGCTCCCACTGGCTTCATTGTGACCATTGTTCTAAGACTCCCAAACCACAAACCGTGGAACCCGTGTGACTGTGGAATGGGCCTTCAGCAAGGAGATGCCACGCCTTGCGCATGACCCTACTTGGGTGTGTCAGAAAACGTGATACCTTTGTTGGGGTTACAAGAAATATCCCACTGTTTTGAGGTCCCCTCCTATCCAAAGCTCCTGCGTACTTCCGACTTCCACCTCCAACCATTTTTTCTCGGAAATTGAAGGTACCTATTGAGATGAGGAACTCTGCTGCCGCCTGGGCTTAAGGCTTAGGCTTAGATTCCCGGACGGGTGGACGGGGGGGGGGGGATTCACACATACACATACTAAGGCCAAATCCTTGTGATTTTGTGCGCTTGGTCCCTTGGGTTCTGTATCCTTATTTAGGGTTTTGGGTTTTAGGGTGTCTGAACCCTAAACCCTAAAGATAAGCCCTCCCTTAGTCATAGGCCCTGGGGACCCTAGATCCTGGAAGCTGAACCCGAAGCCCACGTAGCATCGGCGTAAGGGCGACTTTGTCCCTCTATATTATGTTGTTGCTTTTCTTGATGCTGTTCCCGTTCTTGAATTAGAGTTTATGGTCTGGGGCCTGCGGTTTTAGCGACCATGTATGGGCAACTCAAGAAAACGGCTGGTCTTCAGCTTCGGTTAGGGGTTTCGGGTTTTAGGGCTGCAGAACCCCAGCCTCGTCATCAAATCGGCGCAGCTGGAGCAGTATACCACCTGGCGAGGAAACCGTAGGGATCCATAGGCATATCTCTCTATCAGATATCTACCTACATATACATGTATATGTATGTACATAAATATGTGTGTGTATATATATATACATATAATGTGTATATATATATATACATGTATGTATATGTATACATATGCCGGTGCCTATACATGCCATGAACGTGCGCATATATATATATAGGTGTGTATATATACATATATATAGATACACATCGTTATTGTAACACATCCGAGTGGCCTGGTTTCGAAATATTCACAAACGGGCGTTTATGTCATGTGTAGATGCCCGCATGTGAGCCCAACAAGTTGCGAAATCATGTCGTGCATACATGTACTGATGTTATATATATATATACATACATATTATATATATATATATCGACATGTGTGTGTGTGTGTGTGTTGATGTGTGTGGGTTTACTTTTCCTTGGCTACTTTCCTCGGATCTTGTGGGTGCTATAGGCTTAGCTTTGTGCAATATCTAGTTGCTGAGTGCATGTAGATGTGCCACTGGCTGCAGGTATCCCTCAGTGGAATTCCGATGATGTTGAAGATCCGTTGGGCTTTGCACGATTTCGTCTTGAGAGCTGTGGGAACCTACCCGGATCTACCATAAACCTGAAAGCCGTAACTCCATATGGGAGTTTTCGAAAATAGGGGACCCTGATATAATACCCTAAATAGTAGGATCCACATTATAAGGACCCCAAAATAAGGAAACTCCCAATAGCTCAAGACCCTCATGGAAGAAAAACAACCGCCTGAAAACCCAACCCTTATCAGAGACCCCAGACCCGACATCCTACAACAAACAGACGGTTCAACCCGATAGTCCACATCCTACAACCCGCAAGCCTTTACCCGAGTTATCCAAGACGACTCAACTCAGAAGATATTTAAAATCCTTCCTTAGTTGCTGAGTTCATAAGCCCCCAAAAGTGTTACACTTTTAGTTTTATAGTGAGTAATACTGTTGATGGACAAAATCCTGCATTACCCATTATAAGGAATATACCATAATTCCCATAGTTCAGGGTCCTTAAGGTCATGCAGGATTTTGTCCATCAGCCGTATTATCCCAAAAAGTGTAAAGTGTATCCACTCAGCTACTAAGCTTCGACCCCTCAAAACTCCCGGCCCGGCAAGAGCTCAAGCATTGCTTTCACTGTGAGGCTTATGAACTCAGCAACTGAGGTTAGGCTCCTTTAAGGGGTCCATTTGGACTCTATAAGGGTTCGCTTAAGGGATTCATAAGGAATCTATATGAAAGTTTCCGAAAACAGGGGACTCTGATATAGTACCCTGAATAGTAGGATCCTTACTATAAGGACCCCCAAATAAGGCACCCCTAGTTTTCGGAAATTCCCAGACAGGACACTTTTTGGCCCCAAAATACCCATATAGGAACCTCTTGTAGGCATATTGTGTAGTATACGGGTACATGGTCCCGTTTGGCCATGTTCTGGGGCTTAGGAGTCGAGGGCTTCGGGTAGGTAGGAACTCGGCTGATGTCTTGACTTGGTACTAGGTTCCTGAGCAGCCCCTTTATAATAAGGGTACCCTTTTCCCTACTGTTCGGTTTAATAAGGAGACCCCAAACTAAAAAGGGCAAAAGGGTACTACTCAGGAACCTAGGGTAAATAGACTTTGCCACCCTGTAGCCGCTATGAAGTTGCGTACCTTACCATTTTCCTTTACTGGCGATGTCGCAACAAGCAGTCATTCCCCAAGCCCCTTAAACCCTGGACAACACCCTGGTAGAGACCTTCCAAAAAATCCTGTCAAACGCCTAAACCCTACACCCTCAAACCCAACACATCCCCGTGCTGCCGGCCTGGGCCAGTGAATTCCAGGCAGCCCTCGGGCACCTGAAAAGACTCTTCGTGAGCTTACGGAGGGTCCAGGAGTTTAGGGTTTAGGGGTTTGCGGTTTAGTTTAGGGGCATGGGGTTTTGAAGGCTTAGGGTTTTGTAGTTTCGCACGGGTTAACTAAGTAGGGGTCCAAAGCAGAACCTACTATGTTGGGCCTGCATCGTGGTCCCTTCGGTCCTGAAGCTCCCATCTGGTAAATGAATAGGTATTCGGTTTTAGGGGCTTTAGGGTAGCAGAGCAGCGTCAACAAAATGCGACAAACACATGCGGCAGTGAACAAGTAAGCACGTCCCCTAGTCTGGGTGCTTGTTAGGGCATGTGATTGAGCTACCACAATAAGCAAAACATATTATGTACTGTAGATCTCTGTTATGACAACTTAAGCTACGTTCCTCAACAAGAACACAGCCCAGCATGATTTCGGTGTCGGTAGCATGCTCACGAAACTGTAAGAGTTGTACACGAAGAACTGGCTTCACATCCTTGCAGGTAAGCCCTAAAAACGAAATCAATCCCAAAAGGGTTTAAGGTTCATATACCAACAGGGCCATTACTTTTACAATTTGCTCCTTCAGGATGGGTGTGATCGTCCACCAATACGGCTATTTGCTGAGAAGATTTAATCACTATCCCTACTGGCAATATTGTTCCAAGTGTTACTACTATCCCTACTACTAGCTATCCTGGGTCTAGAAAGATTGTGAAGGCCGGGGCTCAGAGTACCCCCCGATCACCAGTCAGGGGACCACGTCGCAGTGTTCACAAAGAAACCGATAAAGTACAGAATAAACACTCAAACGGAGATAGTAAGTTGAAGCCTCTTGCATCCCTGGCCCGAGTAGAAACTTGCCTACATGCTGTCAGCAAGACTCAGTCGGAGGCCTGTATCTCCACACCATCAAGGTAGAATTGCTGACCTTGCCATACAAGCAGGAACCTGAGTAAGAAACCTTGGGCCTTTATTAGGGTTCCTTCTATGAATCCTACTATTTTGGGGTTATAGGCCCAGGGTTTCTTGAATTCGGTTCCTACATTGCGACAGCTGGAAAGGAATCCGTTTGCATCTCGCCTCTGGGTCGGAAATGTGTACATACGGGGGTATACCCTAAAGCTCCATAGTAGTTCCTTTTTGGGGTTCATATTTAGGATCCTATGAGGTCATCCCAAAAAGGCACTACTGTGGAGCCTATGGGTATAGGGTCTGGGAGGGAAATTCGGAGTTTGTGCATACGGGGTTTAGCAACCCCGCATTTGAATTTATTTATAGTAGAAGCCAGAAAGTTGGAACATTGATTTTGGATGTTTCTTGCTGGGATTCCCTATACTTTGCTTTAAAGTTGGAACATGGCTTTAGGAGGATTCGTGCTAGGATCCCTTATAATTTACCTTAAGGGCATGAGGAGAAGGATGTTCCAACTTTCTGGCTTCTGCTGTGAGTGTGGCTTGTGGCGAACATGGCTCTTCTTGCAGGGCTCCCGTTTTGCGCAAGGTCCCTGAACACCCAGCCCTTAATTCTTAAGGCCTCCTTGTCCTGGAACGCCCTAAACCCTAAACCTTAAACCCTACCCCAGAACCCTGCACACTCAACCCTAAACTCTAAGATTTTAAGGTCTTCTTATTGTACTGAAGGGATGCTTCAAACGAGGCTTGGTTCTGGAGCACTTCATGCCTTGGCTCCGAGCAAAAACCATCGGGGGAAAGGGTTTTAGGGTTTAGGAAGTTGAGGATTTAAGGAACCTTAAAGACGAGATGAACCCTAAAAGGGTTTAAGGTTCATAGAACATATAGGGATTTATAGTATAAGGGGAAAAAGGCCCATTTCTTTTAAGGGTCTTTTCGTCCTGAATGAAGCTACAAGTTCGAGTCTTAGGAGGCGTAACGAATAGCTCCATAACCTACAATTCAATCCCTAAGGGTCCAAGTACATAATAATCATATACTCTCCTACATATTGAGCTACATAACTACTATCCTGAACCCAAGTACCTAATCATTGGGTCCTTTGGACCCTTAGGGAATGGTGCTGATGTTGCGACTGCACTGCTCTACAATCCAGGATCCCTTCAACTTATTGGCTTTAGGGTTCAGCGGTCCCTCTTTACAAGAACCTACCATAACTTCCCAGCTGCCTTTGTTGTAACGCCCAAATGCCTACAACAACTACCTGGGGTGTGCTGCTCTCAGGGTCCACATACCTATGTTGATATGTACTCGAACCTTGAAGCGGTTCCTATATTGATACTTCAAGATGAAAGAATCCTAATTGTATAGGAACCCTTAAAGGAACCCTTTCACTAATCCTTAGATAATTGACGGAACCCTATAATTAATCAACAACAGCTCTCATACAAAGCCCTTACAGGAACCCTAAACTAGGGACCCCCAAAAGCACATAAGCATAAGCATTTTATAGGGATATCCCTACCTTATTGGCCTTCATTATAAGCGGGGTTTATATGGGATATCCCTATCCTAATTTTTGCTTATGTGCTTTTTTGGCGCCCTATGAACCCAAACCCGAAACCTGAGGGCTGGTTTCCGGTAGTTCACGGCTTTCCGCGGCAGGCCCGGCCTCGCTTCTCGAGAAGACGCGCCTGCAGTCAGGATTGGGAACTGGAACGTTGTAGTATACAGGAGCTTTAATGCCCTAATTAGAAAAGGGTTCGGGGGGTTATAGTTCTAGGAGATGAAATTTACTAGTTCGAACAGGGTTTGGGAGGTATGTTGAAAGTAGAATTAGGTTCCGGGGCTTGCAGCAATAATGGTACTACATAGTTAGTCCGACCCTTATATTACAAGGATTCTACAGCTAGTGGCTTTGATTCAGGGTTCTATAGGGGCTTGACGGCATGGCCAAATTTCCTCCGTTGACTGGCACTCTCTGAGTGAGAAATCCATGGATCCGTACACGCAAGAGATAGGTGCGAAAGCTGCGTAAGACGCCCCTCACTTTACTTGCATATGTCCTAAGCCGCTGTTCGAAGGAAGTTGTTCTGGGTTCAGTCGAACCCTTCCCCAAAGGCTCCATGTACCCATATAGTAGGTACTTAGGCCTCAAAGGGGTCCCTATATAGGTACTTTAAGGCCTAAGTATATACTATGAGGGTACATGGAGCCTTAGGGTTCAAGAACACAAGATGCTGGGGTTCAAGATTCCGCCGACCTAGAATCACTTTGATAGCAACGTCGTAGTGCCCAGAACCCAGCAAGCCAACAGATAGATAGGTAGGTAGGTGTACGTAGGTAGATAGGTAGATAGATAGATAGTTAGATATATGAATAGATAGATAGGTAGATAGACGCATAAATAGATAGGTTGGTAGCTAGATAGAGAGGTATATAACACCCACTAACCCGTCCACCCCACCCTTATGTAACCGAAAGAGGCTCTTCCGGGCTCAAGAACACTCCAGGCCTCTTGTCTTTCGAGGTAAAAGCAAGCAGCAACCTACAACATGTTGGCTCCTCCTTGACGGTTTTAAAAAGGCCAGGTCCCGGGGCTTTTCGTTGCCAAGACATCCTTACATCAAGCGCGTCTACTGTTTGGTGTGATTTGCTTTGTTTGTGCTTGCATAAAGACTGGAACCCACCGTTGCTCTCCACAACACTTAGCATGGGCAAGTAGATTCTACGCTAATTACTCTTCTTAGAAGGCGGGTAGAAACTATTCTTTGGCAGTATGAAACATAAGGCGACAAGCTAACCTGCAAACTATCCCAACAGTCTCGACAAGCTTGTCCTGAAGCCTCACATGGTTTTTCAAGGGCTTTTGAATACGGGATTTTTGTTGAATCCAATCAAACTCTGTAGGATCTGGTGGCTTAAGACACAAGGTAATCTCACAGACATCTCAGCATAAGAGCACTATCCGGAAGTAATTACTAGTACTTCGGATCTAAGTAGCTACTTATTGGGCTATTTGGACCTTGCCAAGTCATTTGAAACACCAGTATAGGGTGCTTAAGCCTTCTGACTCCTAGGTAACCACCGGGCACTTTGGACACTAAGGTTAACTCCCAAACCCTAAACCTCTATTTAAACCGTCTATCTGAAGCAACTGGGGCCCCTACCGCAAGCACGTGGTGGCCGGTCGGGAGAACAAACTCCCACACCAACGACGGCTCCTAGCATAGTATCTTGCAGACGATAGTTGCTTTTGCTTTGAGGCGTGTGAGGCAGTGTTATGGATTCCAGCGTTACTACGGCTTTGTGTTTAAACTTTGTGGTGCCAGGTTTTTCAAGTGGTCCGACGGTGCCAGCACGCCTTGCAAAGGTACCGTCATTCGTAGATGCCTTACACTGGGAATTCAAGCTAGTTTGTAAACGGCAGCGGGTCAACACTGTGGCTTAGTTTACCCAGAGGGTCCAGATATACTACCATTATGGAATTAGGCCCCCCAAAACCATAATGGGGATGGTCTTGTGGGACCTAATTCCATAATGGTGGTATATATGGACCCTCTGGGTTAGAAGTGCAAATTTGTAGGATACCGGCCCCCAGCCCTAAACCCCTCAACCTTAGACCTGTGAGCCCTAGCATCCTGGTGGAACCCGTACAGATCTCTCACAGCACGTTGCGCCCCCGAGGCAGTTTGGGTTTATGCCATTCCCTAAACCCTAAACCCTAAACCCCTAAACCCTAAACCTTAAACCGCCTGCCCTGCTTTGAGGTTTCGAGCTTAGACACACACCACGGGCACACAGCAACGCCACTAAATGCAGTCGCGAGCAAAAGACCAGAAGTTTCTACTCGTGTAGTCACGATTCCTGAAGGCTCTTTTCTGAGGCTTGTTTCCAGTTCTCCAAACCTAGGTCCCTGAGTAGCCCCTTTATAATAAGGGTACCCTTTTTCCCACTATTCGGTTTAATAAGGAGACCCCAAACTAAAAAGGGCAAAAGGGTACTACTCAGGAACCTAGAAACCCAGAAGGCTGGCACTTCCTCGCCTGTTACTTGCCTTGTCTTGCTCAGGAGAAAGCTTTTCCTTTTCAAGTTCACGATTTTCCTCTGCCTCAAGGGAACGAGAAGAACAACGCCCCGAAACCTAAAACTTCAGAAACCCAAAAGCACAGACCAAAAAGGCACCCCAACTCCAAACCCTGAAACGATAACCCAACCCAACCTGTGCTTCGTGCTTATTATCGGAAACACACATTCCTATAAACCATCTAACCTATATATACTATAAATATAACAAGGAACACCCAAAATAGTCTAGGTTGTCCCTTATTTTTGGCCCTAGAACCCTGCTGTAGATCCCTTATAGACTCCTTCCTGGAACCCTTTTTAGGAAACCCCCAAAATATAGGGCCCTAGGCCCTTGCTTTTAGGCCCGAAAACCTAATCCGTCGTTCGCTCCCCGCTGTCGGTGCCAGGGTTGTGCTGCTGCAGAGGATAGCCATCACACATCAGCATCCTTAGAGCAGTCTCTTAGGATGGAACCATGGGCCCCTAGTATGGGCCCTTAAGCCTGGGATGCTTTTTTACCCACTATATACCCGATTTGTACCATTTAAAGTTCCTTAAAAGGGCGGTAGTCTATGCCACGGTTTAGGGTTTAGGGTTTATTTAGGAGTTCCATTGATAACTAGACCTCTAAGTACCCTAAGAGGGATTCGGTAATCAGCATCCTTAGAGCAGTCAGCCTAAAGACTAAATTACAGCCCAAACATGGGGGCCTTGATAATTGGAGCAGGGTTTTGATGGGTATATTACGTTATGTCATACTTATGTAGAGAAACCAGCGGGATACACATATATATATATGTACATATGTATGTAGGTGTACATATACGTTTGGTTCCTGAAGCCTTTAATGGGCACCTTTGAGAGCTCCTTTGAGGGTTCCTTCAGATAGCGTTCCTGACTAATCCCAGGGTTTCCCCCAAGGGTCCAAAGGACCCAATAACTAGGTACTCGGTTTTAGGATGGTAGTTATGTAGGTGAGGATTTTGGAGAGTATATGATTATTGGGTACTTGTACCCTTGGGGTTCGTGCGTATGAGTGTTTAGATTGCGCAGTAGGGTTCCGTAAAGGCTCCTACAAGGGAAAGCTCTCCCCGGTAGTGTTGTTGCTTTGCCTACATAAAAGGTCTCGTTAGGGAGCCTCTTAAACGGCGTTTCAGGTTTCATGCGGTTGAAAAGGATTCGGTTGGGTACCGGAGTTGCCTCAAAACCCTAAACCCTGAACCCTAAGCCCTAAACCCCACACCACACACCCTAAACCTTAAAAATGACAAGGTAGAGTCGTAGAGCTTAACCACCTGCTTTAGGATTTTGGAGTACGCATGGCTCTACTCCAGTATTTAGGGCCTTTAGGGCTTCGGAGAACCGTACCCTTCAGAACTTTCAGGGGAGCATGCAGGTCTAGGTTTCAGGATGCATTTCATTAAAGCTCGACGTCTGACTGATTGCTCTGATTTTGTAGTGGTGGGCAAGGATGTATATATTTAAAAAGATCATTAACTCTAAACTCTTCGGTTGATGGTTTAGGGCTAGGGTGAGGCACTATGTCCCGAGATCTGGCTTGCATAGGTCTCTATATTAGAGCTGCATAAGGTTTCATAACCCTGAGGGCTCTTTTCCTGAGTTGAGTTGTTTGAAGAAATCTCATAGAGTTCTTAGACGGTTTCAGCAGGATTTATCGTTTTAGCTCCACCCCCCTTGTTGATTTTGTTTGAGAGGTTAACTGAAGCTTTGGAAGCGTTTCCATGATCCTGCGAGCTCTACCCTTAGTTTCCAGAACTCGCAGCCCGAAAACTATACATAGCCGACAAAATCGACTCGTCATCCCTTGAACTCTAAACTCCTAAACCCCATTCAGGGAGAGTAGAGGAAGGAATGTAGGGACGTATAAGGGATTCTGTAAGGACTTTAGATCCCGACATCTCCCACGAAACTTGTCCCGGTGAGGCAATCAACTCTTGTGCTTTTCCACGAATGCGTCTTTTCTGGAGTGCACCTGGTTGCTGACACTGCCATAGCTGCCACAACATGACAACGTGACAACTATATTTCTCTAACAAAAAGGGATCGGCTCTCGCGCTCCCCCTTCGGCACCATTGATCCTTGAAGGCCTTCCCGGGTTTTCTTCTGCTGGGAAACGCAGGCCCGGGATTCTTTCCACTTCCCGGAGACGATCCAGCAGTGACCGGGGCTTGCTGGGTCATTCGACGGCTGTACACGTCAGAAACGGACCGCCCCAAGCTGCTCCAGCCGCCGCAAACAAGTAATGTAGGGGCCTAAATAAATACCATGCTATTTTGGCGGTTCCTTATTATCTTCATAGTATACTGGACCCCAAAAACCTATTCTAATTATTACGGCCCCTATATTATGCCTCACCTGCTGACAACTCACCCGACAAGTTCAAGTTTGGCCCCAATAACCTACTGTCTCAAGGGCCTCTACCCTGGAACTATGGGCCAGCACCTGCTATTCAGGTTGGGAGTTGGGGAGGCCGATTCGAGGGACATTGGATTCTCTTTGGTACTTCGGGATTGTGGCCGGGTTGCTTCCTTCTTGCACGACCCTAAACTCTAACACCCTCACACCTAGACAACCCCGCAGGCTCAAAGCCGAACACATAAGTTGACGACTATGACCCCTTCATTTACATGAGGATATAGCCCTGAAATAACAAGTGGTTGGAGCCGCAAAACACCCTCCAGCCATCGCTTCTCTGGAGGAAAAAAACCCTAAACTCCTGAACGTGCATCCCAACATAGCCCAAAGCCTGTAGACCCTAAGCGCCCAAAGCTCAAAACCCTCAAAAACCCAAACTAAAGGGTCCGAATACCAAAAAAAATTCTAGGGGTTGAGATGCAGGAAACCCATCACAGCATATTATTCGGGACTAAAATCCTGCAAGTTACTAGTTGCGTACTTACACCCCGTCAAAATTCCTTATATGCACTCTTGTGGACAGTTAGAGGGTACTATCTGTGCCCTCCGAGCCGTTATAAACCTCCACTGTAATAAAAAGCGACAGATTTTCAGATTTTGGCTACATTGAAAGCTACTGTCTACTATTTGGATAGCTGGGCTCTCTCAGTCTTCTTCAACCCTAGAAGAGTACACGAACTACGGGGTAGCCATTCCTAGTAATAGCAACCCTCGCAGCCAGGGCTCCTAGAATTCAGGGGTTTACTAACCAGTGTTTTGGGGGGTTCCCTTGGCTCTTTAGATCATTATTTCATAGGGATTATCATCATCCCGGGCTCCTTAGCTCCTCCAATCATAGCAGTCCGAACACATTCCGTTTGAACCATGACGCTGCTTGGATTGATGGTTCTGCTTGGTGCCCGGGGCTATTGCTCAAGTCTTTTGTCATTCGAAGCATGTCGTAGTCATGGCCGACTGGCTCCGCGGCTGGAACTCCGATTTTGCAGGCTAGTTCGGGCAACAGTTGCCCAGGGTCCCCGTCGCGATCGGAATTTTGCTGAAATCGGCAGCCATCAGATGCTGTGGGGCGACCTGAGTGACGCACCTTGCATGCAAATGGCCATCTTTACTGAAGCTGTCTTTGATTGTGGGCAAGCATGAACGATCT
>BGNK01001582.1:117128-133831 GCA_003297005.1 Symbiodinium sp. clade A Y106
TTCATGATTCCACTTCCCACGAACGCACGCGGGCCCAAGCAGAACCGCAAAACGAAGTGGAACCATCCGGGCCTCCCCAAGCCCAAGCAGAACCATGGCTGCCACACAGGCCTAACAAGTTTTTTCCAAGTCGGCCGGACAAGGCCACAGGGCGGCCTGGCCGAAACTAGCGTTCTGGTTCGTTGCATGTTGCTGCCTCGATGGTTCTGCTTCGAGAGCTGCCGATGCCAATGCCTGCTTGTTCCATATTTCAGGAGCGACGGCTCGGAGCGACAGCCCGAGCAAAACAGCATCGCCAAGAAGCTTGCCNGGCAGTCTATCGGTGATAGCTATGCTCCTCTACCACTTCGCGAGTGGGAGGAGCCTTCTTCTCAAGAAACAGGCAAGTTCATACCGCCAGCTTACCGAGCTGCTTGAATTGGCGAAGTAGTGCAGCAGTGGGCAGCCCCCTGATCAGGCATTGCGTGATGAGAATCAAAGTACAAGTCCTTGCCGGCACACAAAAGGTGCCAATTCCAAGCCTTCTGGATGGTTCGCACAAGCGAAAAACGTAGATGCAGCAATCCAGCAGCAAGGGGAGTTGCAAAGAAGCAATGCCCATGGTATACATATGTGAATTGAAAGCAGTAGCCTAACAAGCACTCATGGTCGTCCTAGCTGTGCTCCTTGCATCGATTGTCGGGGTCTGCAGCAGCTTTTTTGCAAGCTGCTCGAAGTGGATGCTGAGGCAGCAGCGACGAGGAAAATCATTCGTTTGCTGAGCAATCGGAGTTAAGCATACGCCAAGCGAAGCAGAACCATGAAACGAAGCAGAACCGACATTGAAGCAGAATGCATATGGAGCCCTATGACTAAAGCCCCTGTAGCCCTTAAGGTGCTGAAGATTCCTCGGGAGTTTTCTGGTGTCTAACATGCCTCCTTAAGGCTTCCCAGGGTGCCTTTAAGGACTCCTTTCAAGGAACCCCGGCACCCCTCGACTTCGGCATCCTCCCAACGTGTCATAAGGCAGGTTCTGCAATTTTAGGCCCTAAACCCTAAACCCTAAACCTTTAGGAGCTCAGGGTTTAAGGTTTGGTTGGTGGTTCCTTATAAACCCACTTGTAACCACCTAGACCCCTGATTCATATTGGGGGTTGATCAAAATTATGGGCCCTTTTGGGGTCGGTATTATAGTATATTCCTTACAGTTCAAGGGACCGAAAGGGGCCCGTAATTTTGATCAACCCCCATATCCACCCGCCCTTAAGCCATCTACCTTAGTTCCTTTCGTGTAAAACCTCATACGAATACTTAGAGGATCATGCGACTTAGTGACTAGGGTTATAATTAAGGTAACTATACCTATAATTACTTATAACCCCACTCAGGGTACTTATAATAACCCTACTTACGCAGTCCCATGATCCTCCAAGTACAAACACCCCTAAACCCTGAGCCCGAAGCCCCAGACCCTACACCCCAAGCCCTAAACCCGAAACCGTGAACCCAAAGCCCGCCAAAAAGGGGCCTTATAATAATTAGAATAGGGTTTTGGTGACCATTATAATAAGGAAGCCAACTTAAAATAGTATTGGTAATTATTTGGGCCAGTATATTCCTAAACCCTAAACCCTAAACCTTAGGTCCTGACGCAGACAGCATCAGAAGGCCCCCCGGGTCCTGAAGCAAGGCTTTTGCTTCCTTCACTTCGTGGAGGTCTGCCAGGACCACCTCGCTAAGATAGGGGTCTTACTATGAATAGACGTGACGTTCCTGTCAAGGGCTCCTGCCAGGTGTTCTGGGGTGAATCTGGGGGTTTCGTGAAGGGGCCTTATATTAGATAATTAGCAGAGGGTTTCAGGGGGAAAGGGTAGTAGATTAAGAACGACGATGAACAGGGATTCCATATTTGCCAGGCTCGGTGTTTTTGTTTTAAAGCTTCCCTGGGTTCCTTTAACGATTCCGTGTTTGGGGCTCATCATGAGTGCGTTCTCGACTATCAAGGTTTCAAAACCAGCCGTCGAAGCTAGTTTGAGAGACACTTCAGGCCGTCTTAAACATTCTTCAGTGGTAGTTTCTGAGTCGCCTGCTCTCAATCTCAGTGCGCACAAGTCGAACAGCCGCTTAAGCGCCACGGCTTGTTCTCAGCACAAGTAGAAGCACGGCCATTGAGGTCTGAGGAAATTGCAGAACTGCTTGTCGCCCGGCCCATTTATAGTCATCTTCGCGTTTTGATGGAGGGCAGAACAGCCCAAACCAAAAAAGCCTAAACCCTAAAACCTTAATTAAAACTATATAAACCCTAAAACCCTAAACCATAAAACCCGAAACCCAGATGCACCCTGCAGCCGTGCCGCACCAAGGTTGTGTGCTGCGCTCAGCGTTCGCAAGTGCCCGACCTGCGGGATGAGAACCTAGGGGCCTTAATAAGGGTTCCTATAAAGGGATCTACATGGTTTTACAAGGGATCTATAGGGTGGTTTAGGGTGTAGGGTTTAGAGTTCAGGGGTTTAGGGGTTTAGGGTTTCATATAAGGGACTTCATAATTAGAATAAGGTTCCTTTAAAAGGGTTCCTTAAAGGGATCTTGTAGTAGGGTTCTATGATATAGGGGCCTTTTTTTAATTCGAACAGGTTTTGGTGCCGGGTGCAACTGATTGAGGTTTTGGGGCTTATGATCTAAAAGCCCCAACCTAAACCCCAAACCCTAGGATTTAGGTTTTACAGCCTGCTATGATATGTCTTGCAGACCTTCGGGGTGCTACTGAGAATGTGAACTTTGTACATTCTAGCATAACCCGCCTTTTGGTAGATTCTGGTTATATAAACCCTCAAATGGACTTTATCGGGACCCTGCAAAAAAGTAGGGTTTGTGAGTTCGCCATAAGCCTAAACCTGGAAGACTCGAACCTGCGTGAAAGTAGAACATACGTTGTGAACCTAGAACTCCTGTTCAGGTCAAACAATCAACCGCCATGGAATGGCAACATCAACCCGGAGCATCAAACCAAACAAGTCTAAACCCAGAAACTGAGTGGGATCCCAAATCCTAAAACACCAAAATCTCCCATGACCCTTAAACTCTTAAACTCTAAACCCTTAAGCTCTTAACCCTTAAACCCCCAAACCCTAACCCGTGGTAGTCTACTTTCTACCTTTTCCCTGAAAAAGAAGCCTTCTTGGAGAAACCGATGCAGGAGTTTCCGAGAATAGGAGACCCTAATATAGTACCCTAAATAGTAGGATCCTTATTATAAGGACCCCCAAATAAGGTACCCCTAATTTTCGGAAACTCCCAAACCCTAAACCCTAAACCCTATAGATCCCTTATAGGAACCCTTAAAGAAACGCTTAAAGGATCCCTAGGTACCCCGTAAATGGTGCCTCAACCTCATTTTCGGAAACTCCCATGCGGCACCCAGGCCCGAAGCCTCGCACGAAACCTCATAGGAACTCTCCTAATGCACAAGCCGCGTACAAGCCTGAATCATGAATATTCTCTTGTACTTTAGGGTTTAGGGTTTAGGGTTTATAGGGTTTAGGGTCCATATAATAAATATGATTATGGAATTAGGTCCCAAAAGACCATCCTCATTATGGTTTTGAGTTTCTAATTCCAGAATGGTAGTGTATATGGACCCTCTGGGAATATACTCTTGTACTGTAATACCCCCCCACCCCCTGCCCGAAAGAAACACCCTAATTATTCTGACTCTCTCTAAACCCTAAACCCCTAAACCCCTAAACCCCTAAAGGAGCCCTACCAGAAACCAGGCTCCAGGCGTCCAAGAGCCGGCGACGGCCCGCGAGTGCTGCACGGAGAGGCACAAGCGCCTCATCCTCCGGGTTCAGTTAAGGGTTCAGGGTTTCGGGTTAGGGGTTCTAGTCGGGTTTAGGGGTTGTCAGGTTCAGGGCTTCGGGCTTTTAAGGGATACGTACTATAAGGGCTTTGAAGTTACCAGGGAGAAAAAAGTATAGACTTTTATTTCATAATGGTTCCCTTTAAGTAACGGGTCCACAAAAAAGTATTAAAGTATGGTACCTCAAAGCCCAGGCCCATATAGGGGCCTTAGTAATTAGAGTAGGGTTCCTTTAAGCGTTCCTTTTAAAAGGGGTCGATGAGGGATACTATAAGGGCTACTATAAGGGTACTATAGTTCAGTCTTCGGGGGTTTCGAGCTTCGGGTTCCCTGTCAGGGATCCTTTGTGGGTTCCTTAAGGGTTCCGTAAAGGGTTCTATAGGGGATCTATAGGGGTTTAGGGTTTAGGGGTTGAGGGGTTTAGTTTTCGGGGCTTTCGAGCTGAGGGTTTGGCGTTTATGGTTGGGGCTCGGGGTTTAGGATGTCTTGGCTGACTTCTAAATTCCCCCGAAAGAAAGTTCTTTCAGCTTCCTGATTACAGTTCACACAGAAACCCAAAAAGTTATAAAATCCCTAAGAGCCAACCTTAAAAGTACCCTTCAAAGGAATCTGCTTACAAGAATCCTGTAAAGGAATCTCGTTAGAAGAACCCTTTCAAAAATTAGAAAAGGACCCGTTCAGGGATTCCCTCAAAAGAACCCGTAAAAGGATCCCTTAACGTAGCCGTGAAAGGGACCTTGAGGTATCGGAGTGTCGGATTCCAGGTTTGGGGTTTAAGCTTGGGATTTTGGGTGACAGCGGGAGTTTTGTCACGTAGTTCGGGTAGGGATTCATAAGGGGGTTCATGAGGTTCCTTCTACAGCCCTCCATATGGGTTGGATTGCCGTTTTCCACAGATTTCTGCTTGAGGGCTTTGGGTTTGGAATTTCGCATCCACGGTTCAAGCTTGCCAACAGTAGTCGCAAACTCAAGCAGCTACTTTCGAGAAGACACATGAAGCGCTAACCACTACACCCCTGAAACCGAAATACCTTTAAAACCCGTATAGATCCCTCAAAGGACCCCTTAAAGAATAATTCTACCGCCTGCTTCACACATGAGGGGCTCAGACTAGGGGAACAAGGTCTGCTGGATTGCAGCCATCAATTCTGCAACGATTTAGGTAGAAAGGTTGCATAGCGTTGTTAAGGCTTCAGGTTTGTACCAGAATTTTGTACCAGCCCTATGCGAGCTGCGAATGGCTGTAGAATTTGGGCTTGCAACTTAAGGGCTTCCCGGCCGGTTTGGGGCTGTGGTCGGGCCGTGAAATTTAAAGGATCGGGTTTGGGGCTCTAGTGGTTGTGGATGTTTAGGGTCTGAAGCTTAAGATGTACGGTCTGGAGATTTCTGTCTTGGGGTCGAGCGTTTGGCGTGGCGAACCGAACCCGAACAGCTCTCTTCAAGGCAGCTGCAGATTTAGGCTGCAGGCAGCCACCTTTTCCCTGAACCCTAAACCCCAAGCCTAAACCCTAAACGCCCCTAAACCCCTAACCTCCTAAAACATAAACGCCTTCCGCCCAGCGGAATAGAGTGCCGCCCCAAGATCAGCAGCTGTCGACAATGCCTCGCCAGGGCTTTGGGCGTTCAGGGAGCTGAGTTGAAACCAGGCTTTTGGTGTTTAAGGTTAAAACCCTAAACCCTAAAAGCTCAAACAACACTTGAACCAAACCTTCCCGACTTGCCCCAACCCCCTCGACTTTACAAGCTCTTAGAAGCCCTTTGAAACAACATAACCGAGCCGACTAGAACCCGCATTAAACAGTCAGTGCTAAAATCTCGAAGTCCGCCCTGCATCCTCAAATCCTGACATCTCGGACACCTAAAATCTCGAGACCCCCATAATGGAATGGACTCAGGGTCCAAAGTACTCCACAATTGGGCACGAATCTCCCTTAAACCCTAAANCCAAACCCCCCCCCCCCCCCAAATCCCCAAACCCAAAAACAACCCCAAATGCCCTGAAACTTCCAAAGCTAAACCCCTCAATTTTCAAAGGCTGTCTGAAGCAGACTTATAGAATCCGTTTACAAAACAATGCCGTAGGCACAGTCCTGAAATCCAGCAACAAAAACGCAACCCAGCCAAAAAACACCCTACACCCTACCCGTAACCTTAAACCCACCCCTTAATGAACCCTGAAGCCAACCTAACCCCTACACTGGCCCTACACCCTAACAGCCCAAGCCCCCCTTCGCCTGAGGGTGGCTTTCACCCAGCTGCTTCTGGAAGCCCTCCAGCGCAGCGCGCAGAAGAGGCTCTCCCTCCTCATAGGGCTCTCGTTTAGGGTTTAGGGTTTAGGGTTTAGGGTCTCTATGAGGTTCCGAAAGAGGTTCCTACAAGAGATCTACAAGGGTTGGAGGCTTATATAGTGGGTTTAGTATTTAAGGTTTTTGGTATTGCACAGGGCATTTTAACTGGAAAAGGTTACCGGTTTTGGGGTTTTGCTTGGCGCTTTTTGGTTTAGTCTTGGTTTTGGGCTGGTTTTGAGGTTTCTCCGGGTTTTGAGAGTTCACACCTTCAGAGCATCGGTGCGTCTACAGAAGATATGGGCTCTCTTAGGGGTTACAAGGGATCATCAGGCGTTAGGAGTTCGGGTTCACCAAAGCTGATGGTTTAGGGATTCAGGGTGTCCTGGGCTTTGGGCTGCCAAAACTGTTAAATACACTGTTGCATATGTCATATGTGTGCGTGTGCGCGCATGTTAGACCCTAAATCCCTAAATCCTATACCCCTAAAGCCCTAAACCCAAAAGCCCCTAAAGCCCTAAACTGGATCCGCCTTGGGCCGTGCCCGTGCGAGCAGAAGCAAACCGAGGTCGGCAGAGGCGCAGAGGGATCGCGGATGCTCAGGGCCTGGGGTCGAAGCCCCTTAAAGGGATCTAGGGTTTCGGGTTGGCCTGGGGTCGAATGGCTTGATTGATGAAGGCCTAAGCCCTAAACCGCATGATGTAGGATCGAGGGTTGAGGGTTTATAAGGTCTTTAGGGCTTAGGGCTGAGGGCCTAAGGTGTAGGAGTCTAGGGTTTAGGGATGTTTAGGGCTTATGCTTTCAGGGTTTAGCGGAGTTTAGCGGTTTAGGATGTAGAGGGGTCAGAAGATGTATGCTCCAGGTCTGAAGTCTACTTTAGGGGGCAGGGGACTTAGCAAGTAGGGAGATATTTGGGGTTCTACGTCTACGTGGGGTTATCACAATTAAAACCTTACTTATAAGTGTCTTGGGCCTTTAAGTACGGTTTAGGGTTGAGGGCACAGGGTCTATATTTTGCGTCAAACTGAACCCAGGAAGACAAACCCTGAACAACGGCGTCGTGAACGGTGCTTTCGGATTCGACATGGTGGCCAAAGTAGATGTTCTTGGAGCACACTGAGTGTTTGTGAGCCCTGGGCATCAGAGACAGAGGCTGCAGCTACTCACCTTTTGCTATGTTGCACATTCAGTGCTCACTCCCTCATAGAACAGGTGGGTACAAGCTGAAGCCTGTCTACAATGACAGTACAACGTGCAAGTTCACCCGTTGGCTTAGGATTCAACAGTCTGCGCACAGCAGCTTACTCATGTCCCGAGCAACCGTAGCATTTTTTGCCAACTTGACGGGACTCTGGACTTCATAGGCTTCAAGGGCTTGCGTGTTCAGGCTCGCAGAAAATGAAATGGTTTAAGTGGTCGGGCTTAAGACTCAAGCACGCCCTAACCCTAAACCCTAAACCCTAATGAATCCTAAAGTCACAGAGTCGCCTGCATCAGATCATTCCACTGGTGACACCTCCCGAAATAACGATGCGTCCTGCTTGCTGTAGCCGAGAACAGACAAGATGGGACTGTCCGAGGAGGGCCAGAGAGTACCTTCGCCTGGCCTGAAGTTCCTGCCACTCATTGTAATCTCGCAGGGTATCTAGGTGACGCGCGAGCTCAAGCACCGAACATCAGGAAGGAGCTCCACAGACAGGAGCATAACCTGATCTTTGGTAATTAATCAAAGCATCGCTCCTTGATCGTGCTCTCCAAATGACAGCTAGGTTCCTGAGTGGCCCCTTAAGACTAAGGGTACCCTTTTTCCTACTATTCTGTTTTTGATAAGGGTAAAAAGGGCAAAAGGGTACTACTCAGGGACCTAGACAGAGAATAGCCGCAAAGAGAGCCGATTCCCCCTGCGACCGCCCGGTGGTGGCAGAGAAGTGCTGCAACCAAAGGTCTTATTCGGGAGTTTCCGAAAATAGGGGACCCTAATATAGTACCCTAAATAGTAGGATCCTTATTATAAGGACCCCAAAATAAGGTACCCCGTATTTTCGGAAACTCCCATATGGGTCACCATTCAACAGCTCATGGTCACCACAGGGGGCTTTAATGGCTTTCAGCCTGGAAGTGCCTAGCTGCCAAGCCCCAGGTTCGAACCCTAGCCCTAAAAAAGGCGATCAAACCATGTTGAAACCATATATGAAACTTTTTTCGAACCCAAGACCCTTCATTCTCTCGAACCCATACACGAAACATCTGAAGGGTCGCTTGATAGGATTTATGGTCTAGGGGTGCTGGACAGTACTCGTTTGCCAAGACGACCTGTGCCAGGACAGTTTTCCAGAACCCCTTTAAACCTCTTCAAAATCGATCCTGCAGACACGGGCCTCCTCAATACAGACTCTTCCAAGAATCCAGGATGTTTCTCCAATTCCGTCTTTGAACTATTTACTGTGTGTAACTGGAAAGCGATGTCAAACCTTGACTGGTATGCGCGGGTGACCAAGCTACGCTCTTCAAAACGTGCTGCGACGCAGCGGCCACATTCGCGTGCGTGCGAGCCATCTATGCTGTACCACGGCATACCAAACCTTGCCGGCTTGGGTGGTGGTGGTGATGACCGTGATGGTAGTGATGAACACGGTGATGGCTATGATGATGACTATGTAGGCCGAGCCCTCACACCCCTTTAGAACCCGACTATAGATTCCGAATACAGGGCCGTGAACCCGATATAGAACTTAAACTCTAAACCCTTACAGATCCTACAACCCCAAAACCCCAAACCCCAACCCTGAACCCTTATAGAGCCTAAACTCCCTAAAAGCCCTAAACCCTAAACCCTTACGGATCCTAAACCCCTAAACCCTAAACCCCAAACCGTAAACCCTAAACCCTTACAGATCCTAAACCCTAGGCCCTTAGCAAACCTTGAGCCACCGGCCAAAGTGCCGCAGGCTTCCCTGGATGTATGGGGCTCTGTTTTAGGGGTTTAGGGGTGTAGCCTAACCCTAAACCCTAAACCCTAAAACCCCAAACCGTTTAGGGGTTTAGGGTTTAGGGTTTAGGGTTTAAGGTTTAGGGTCGGTTTGCTTGTTGGGCTTTGCGTGTTGTTGGTTCGTGTTTAAGAGTTTAGGGTTTGTTTTAAGAGTTTAGGGCTTTTTTCTAAGAGTTTAGGGTTTGGGGTTTAGGTCAGGTCTGCATTTGTGGCCAAGGATGCGTCCGAAACCCCTAACATCTCCCTAAGCCTAAGCTAAGCCCTGAAAAAAACCTTCAAGTAACACTTATAAGAATCCTTCACAAGGCGTCCTCTAAAGAAAGCCTAAACCCCTCAACCCTAAACCCGAAACCCCTAAACCCTATGCCCTAAGCCCTAAACCCTAAGCCCTAAACCCTAAACTCTGAACCCATTAAAGTTAGAAGTTAACTTTGAAGGAAGCCTCTAATACACCCCAAATACCCACTATTAAGGACCATAAGGGCTCTATTAAAGGGGGACCTACTTTGAAGGAAGCCTGGGGATTCAACCCACGGGTCTTCTTGGGTCTTCGTCTTCACAGGATTCCGGCCACGGTTTACAGGTCCCCTGCGACCATAATAGAGCTTGCAGTTGAGGGTTTAGGGCTTAGGGCTTAGAGGGCTTAGGGCATAGGGCAAGGGTTTTGCATTTAGAGCTCAGGGTTCAGAGTTTAGGGTCTCGGATTCAGGATGATGGAAACACTTCAATAAAACCTCCAACACCCTGCATTGAATATGCAGGGTTTACGGCTTAAGGTCAGGGGAAACCATCTATGGCAAGAAAGTTAGCAGAACCCTTGCCCATTTTGGGTAATAATACCACCAGTCAACCCATTAGACGATTATTCCTATACTCCCCCCTACGCCTCACCAACTATATCACTACTACTTCCCCATTACCAATACCAGTATAGGAATAACCGGTTACCTCATCCATATAAGAGGATTATTCCTATACTCCCTACTACACCTCACCAACTATATCACTACGACTTCCCCATTACCAAGACCAGTATAGGAATAAGCAATTACCCCATCCATATTCCCTAAGGTGGTATTATTACCCAAAATGGGCAAAGGTTCTCTCATAGATTTTACTAGGTTTAGTTTCAAAGGTTGTAACCATAATAGAATTATATTCCATAACCTCTTATGAAATGTGCTTACATTATACTCATGGTTTTAATTCACTTTTCCGTTTGTCATTATACTTTTTCATTCCATCAAGACATTCACAACAAGTAACCGTGGTTCTATACTGCATTAAATACCTACCCGTTTTACAATAATAATATCTTTTGAAACGCACTGAATTCTTCCAGTCTTTGCATCTAACACACTGCCTGTCACAATGAGGAGGATGGTACTCAGTATTAAAATCCATGGTTATCTTATCAACATATATTGTCATATTATACTATTTTACAATATTTATCATAATTCATTGATTATGACAAACATTGTTTTCAAACTAACTAACCATTACCATGTTCTTTTGACATGCCCTGAACCCCAACCCTTAGGCCCTGAACAAAAGGCAGCGCACCTCCCAGGCACGCCTTGCCAGGGGCTCTGCTTCTCCGAGGTCTTCCCCTCGTTGGTTTGGCGTTTAGGGTTTGGAGTTTGGGGTTGAGGGTTTCGGGTTTGGGGTTTAGGGTCTAAGGGCGCTCTTAGAGCCATCCAATGGGTTCTTTAAGGGGCTCCTTTGAGGCATTCAAGGTTTCTCTAGCAGTTTTGAGTCATTATGAAGGGGTTTCTAAGATTTTAGGATTTTATAGAAGGTTTCACAGGTTTGATTGCTCTCGAATTTTGTATAGCTGTCATAGTGTTCCATGGCTTTGGTTTAAGGGTTTGAAGGCTTTCTAGATTCTAGAATGGTACTTGAGGGTTCTGAGACGTGATGGTTTTGCAGGGGCTTAGGTTTAGGGTACAGGGCTTGGGGTGGGGGTTGTGAGTTGCGGGTTCTATGAGGACTGGAATGAAGCTTTCTCTAGGTTCTTCAACGGTTTTAGTTCAGAGATTAGGGGTGAGGGTTTATAGTAGAAGCCAGAAAGTTGGAACATGGCTTTAGGAGGATTAGTGCTGGGATCCCCTATACTTTACCTTAAGGGCATGAGGATAGTCATGTTCCAACTTTCTGGCTTCTACGATACTGTTGATGGACAAAATCCTGCATTACCCATTATAAGGAATATACCATAATTCCCATAGTTTAGAGTCCTTAAGGTCATGCAGGATTTTGTCCATCAACACTAGGAGTTGCTTTCAGGCTTGGGGGTCGGGTATAGACCTTCGGATTTGCTTGTTTTACGGTTCAGACCTTGGGTCTCATGGGGCCTTTGGGGTAAGGTTAAGATTACTAGTATCCCTAAGGCTCCATGTACCCATATAGTATATACTTAGGCCTTAAAGTACCTATATGAAGTATGGTTTATAGTACTAGTATCCCTATAATAAAACCCAATAATATATACACTCACCAATATTCAGAAGGAGGCCTATCCGCACTCACCAAAACGGTAATATAAACCCTACTTCATCTAGTTTGGCAGGGCTCAGTGCAGCTTTTCGCGCTTAGGGTCTGTGGCTTTGATGAAGAAGAGGTCATTTTGCAAGGGGCCCTCCAGGAACGGGGGTTTGGGTTTCTAGGAGTCATCATGAGATTTAGCAGGCTGATCTGGTGTGTCCGGGTTGGCAGAAAAGATTGTTTTGGGTTGTCACATACGGTAGGGGATTCACAAGGACAACTTGATAAATATGCATGGCAATGTAGCCTGCGGGCTCTGCCACAGAATGCTGCAGTACGGCATTGCAAAATCTACGCCTGTGGAGCCCTCAACCTTGAAAGCCATTGAATGCTGAACCCCTGAGCCCGAAACAATACCTGTAACATACAGTAGATGCCAGAAAGTTGGAACATGGCTTGAGGAGGATTAGTGCTAGGATCCCTTATACTTTACCTTAAGGCCATGAGGATAGTGATGTTCCAACTTTCTGGCTTCTACTATACCGCGAAAGAAAACCTAAGGACTCACCTTGAGTGGCCAGGCCCAAGACCCAAATCCCACATTGTAAACCCTGCAGAACTCTTACGGTGCCCCAAAATGGTGGAAACAACGTCCCATCCCTTGTCGACGCTTATAACTCCGATACCCTTGAGTCAGAGAGCTCAGAACCCTTACAGAACCTTAAACAGACCTTCAAGGAACCCGCAATAAGACACCTACTCTATAGAACCCTATAAACCCCCATAACAACCTAATAGCCCTACACCCTACACCCTACACCCCAAACCCTAAACCATAGAAACCCTGTTCAATGATATAAAGCCCCATAAACCCCTACTTGGATGTTCATGGGTAGTTTTAAGTCGGTTTGAAAAGTGGGGTAACTATATTATAGTTATAACCCCACTTTGAAACTATCCATGAACCTGAAAGTAAAGAGCCCTACTCCAAAAAATAGAACCCGATTATTGTGAATCCTTATAGAAACCCTTTAAAGTTTAAAGGATCCCTTTGAAGGAACCCTGTTCTAATTATGAAGGCCACTACTCCACAAAGCCCAAGGAGCTCAAGTGGAGTAGCAAAGCCGAAAGGTGGCTCGCAGCAGCGAGCCTGGGTGCGCTTACGGTAGGTTTAGGTTTAGGGTTGATAAGGTTCCCAGACCTTAAAAACTCCCTTAATTAAGGAACATTTAAATCATATTACGGACCCTACTATAACGTAAGGTAATATTCCTTAAGTAAGGGATCTTGGAAGGTCTGGGAGGGTTCCTTGATAGGGGTTTAAAGGGTTCTTACAAAATAAGGGTGAATACTTTGGATTGCTTTGGGGAATAATTTTAATAGTACAGCGATATTCTTTTTTTATGAAAGGGCAAGTAGAACAAGGATTCTCATACTTTCTTCTCGTAACGGTTGATTGTTTTAGGGCTTGTTTTTGGATTGGGGGGCTTTGCTGTTTCAGGTTTAAGGTCCAATGTCGAGGCCTTCGTAAATCGGCCAGCCCAGACCTTCCAAAATATGCTTTAAACCATATTCGGGATCCTACTATAATTTAGGCACTATACTCCTTCATTGATGGATTTTGGAAGGTCTGGGACTGCTCCTAACCTAAACCCGAAACCCCTAAGCCCTACCTTAACCCTGAAGAACCTACCTTTTTAAGGACTTATATAGAGAAATCATAATAGCGAACCCTAAAAAGGTAGGTTCTTCAGGGTTAAGGTAAACCCTAAACCCCTAAGGCCTAAACCCGAAACCCCTAAGCCCTGAACCCGAAGCCCTAAACCCCAAACCCGTAAACCCAAAGCCCTAAACCCTCCAAGTCTCCAACGCAGGGCTCGATGCATCTATGCCCTAAACCCTAAACCCTAAACCCTAAACCCTAAACTGGTTGTCCAAAGTAGGGTCTCTTTTGGGATCCCAGGGTTTGGATGCCGTAGTAAGAGTAGAATTCAAATTAGGGCCTCGTTCGGTTTCCCAAAGTATAGGGGTGCCGTAGTAACAGTAGAACGCTGTGGGGTTCCCCAACAAACCATGATTTTGACAGTTACCCATATATGTAAATATTTGGGGTTTACGGTCTAGTGTTTTGGGGTTGATCTGGTAAAGGTCCTATATAATACTATGAACGTATCATAGACACAATGCTGCCGTGATAAGCCCGAAACGCTAGAATCGCCACTAGAAGTCCTTAGCGCAAGGGTCTGTTCATTCAACCATGAAGATACCCACAAACAAATGGAGAACACTGCGCAACGAAGCAATACCATGTAGACGTAACAGATTTTCTCTCAGCTCCAGCCCCCAAGCCCCTGAACGCTGAATCCTAAACCGCCTAAACCCTAAAAGCCCTGAACCTTAAACCCTAAACCCTGAACCCTAAACCCTCAAAACCTTGAGCCTAAACCCTAAACCCCCAAACCCTCGACCCTGCCAAAACTCCACAGCCCATGAGCACTGAACCGAAGTTGTAAGGCTTGAGCCACCACCTCGTGATGCTCTATTGTACGGGCCCTGAATACTAAATGGAATAGTGCTTGTGGGTGGTATATTGTACTTTCGTTCTATACAGAATAATCATACTACAGTTCGATAAGACAGCCTGACACTTATGCTCAGACCCTGGATGTATAATGTTACTTGTGTATGTATATATATATATGTATATATACAGATATGTAGGTAGGTATCTATACATATGTATATATATATATACATATGTATATGTATATGTGTACGTATATATATATAATATGTATGCATACACTGACCTTGCGAGAGAGAGGCGTGTCCGGGTGCTGGGCGCCCCTTTCTTTGTCAAGGCCTCAAATCGTTGAAAGGCTGAGGCTTAGGGTACAGGACTTCGGGACCCGCACAATTTCTTGGGCCAGCCATAGACTATTGAAATCTGGATCTCGGATCAGTGAGGTGAGGAAATCATGATATCAGACGGGCTGTTCTACAAATTGGGGTCCTACCTCATGTCCTTATTCAATTTCTAAGATGATCGTACTTCTATCGGACCCAATCGCAGACGCTGGATCCGGCACACCCTGCCTTCTACGGGTCCAAGTGCTCGAATAGTCGGACTTAGGTACCTGCATATATATATATATATATCAGAGAATAGTGTGTGGGCCTAAAGCCCTGCTCCTTGACTGCCTGGACCCCAAACCCTCATCCCCAAATGGGGGTTTCCGAAAATAGGGGACCCTAATATAGTACCCTAAATGGTAGGATCCTTATTATTATAAGGACACCAAAATAAGGTACCCCTAATTTCCGGAAACTCCCAAGTCCTTACGGATTTCTTGAATCCGCCAACCCAGTGTGCATCCCGAAGCTTCTACCCTCCTGAAATCGTATAGACCCTAAACCGCCAACCTTGACCCTAAAAACCCTAAACCCCTAAACCCTAAACCCCTAAACCCTAAATCCTAAACTCTAAACCCCTAAAAACCCTAAACAACCCTAAATCCAGGTTTCGGGTTGAGGGTTGAAGCTTCCCCAAAGGCTCCATGTACCCATATAGTATATACTTAGGCCTTAAAGTACCTATATGAAGTATGGTTTATAGTACTAGTATCCCCGTACTAAAACCCAATATATACACTCACCAATTTCAAAAGGAGGCCTATCTACACTCACCAAAACGGTAATATAAACCCTACTTCATATAGGGACCCCTTTCAGGCTTAAGTATCTACTATAAAGGTACATGGAGCCTTTGGGTTCAGTGTTAGGGTTTAGGATAGTTTAGGGATTAAACTGTAGGTGCTCCAAGTCCTAAAAAAAACCAAACCCTAACTAAAGCCCTAAACCCTACACCGCGAACCCTTCGCGTAGGAAGTCTATAGGATGTAGTACAGGTTTCAGCAGATAAGCCGAGACCACACACCAGACCCTCTCTAACATGTGTAATATGCCACAGAAAGTCATTCAAACTGTTACGGCCACTTCTGTGAGACCCTACATGCCGTGTTTCTTCAAGCCCAAGTCCGTAAATATGGGAGTTTCCGAAAATTAGGGTACCTTATTTTGGGGTCCTTATAATAAGGATCCTAGTATTTAGGGTACTATGTTTGGGTCCCATATTTTCGGAAACTCCCATATTGCTACACCTGAAAATACAAATCTCCCAAACTCCCTAAACACGCGAACCCTGATTAGGGTTTAGGGTATAGGGTCTCCCGAATGTCAGGACTGGGTCGGCGACCGACCAGTGCAGCTCGCAGCAAGGGCTGGGCCTCCTGCGATGAAACCCAAAGTTTGAGGTTTTACAAGAGTTTCGGGTGGGCTTGGGGTATATGGTGTGAAGACCCCTGGGGACGAAACCGCGCTTACTTTAAGGGCCCTATGCCCTCATACTATGGATTCCTACAGGGTCCCCTTCTAGAACCTTACAGAACCCTTAAAGGAACCCTTATAGAACCTTAAAACCATAAACCCTTAATTAATTTATCCCTTAGAAAAACCTGACAGTAGCCCTTACAGCATGCCTTAAAGAACCCTTACAGGAGGAAACCTTTAACGGCGGTCCTCCGATCGGTTCAGCTCACGGAGGACCTGCGCAAGGAAGGCACAGTGGCTAATACAGGGGCCTTAATCCGTAATGATTAGAATAAGTTTAATATGGAGTTCTGATGGAACTACAAGGGGATACCCTTGGTAATGGTCCGACCTCCATGTTACATTGGGTCTGCGTCTCGGTAAGGTTAAGAGATCAAGGGGTAGTTGGGCATTCCCCACCCCAACCCCTAACCCTGTAAAGCCCTTGCCCCAAAATTCAATGCCAACCCTCAACAACACTAACGGGAGGGCTCCAGACCATAAAGCCTGCTAATTCCGGAGTCCCCAATGCAGCCCTGTCCTTTTTGATGGTTCCCCCAAAAGAATTTACAGACCGGTTAGTAAACCTTCTTTAAGTAATTCCTACTAAGGGATATATGCAAGGGTTTCGGGTCACCCTTAAACCAAGCACACACGGCCCGAGGCTAACTCTTTTGCCTTACCTCGAGCTTCACGAAGGGGCTGCGGCATTTGCAGTTGCACCTGATGCAGAATA